>OVAV01000031.1:0-31089 GCA_900406375.1 Iberis amara | reverse complement strand
AATTGGATCATAGATTTTCAATTCTTGATGTTTATTTTGCAGGTTAATGGCGGATAGAAACAAGACCGACGACCTTGCGGACTGGACCTACGGCCTTAAAACCGTAGGGTGTCTCCTTTTTCTGATTTTAGTTGTTTTATTGATTGTTTTCTGTATGAAAAAGGGGAAATCTCAGGCTCCCGCGGGGGAGCCTGAATTTCTTCCATAAATAATATTGATAAATATTTAAAATTAATATGTCTATATATATATATATGGTAATATAGTTAATATGTCATTATTGGCTTGACTAAACGTTTAATTTTACATGAATACTAAATATGGATTATTTTGGTATCTTAACAAAATTTTGGTATCTTAACAAAATTTGAAGGAAAAAAAAATGGTGGATGTAAGCAAGAACGACGACATTGAGGAGTAGGTTTACCTAGTTGGATCACTAGGTGGGTTTTTGTTACTGCTTTTAGTTGTTTTTGTTGTTTTTTATTGTTGGAAAAAGGGAAATCTCAGGCTCCCGCGGGGGAGCCTGAATTTCTACCATAATTAACATATTATAAAAAAAAAGAGAGATATAGAAATTACTGGGAGAAGGAGCGAATGAGCTTGGTGAGCTCAGGATCGTTATTGTAGTCATGATAATATGTTTCTCAAAATGAATGACATTATGAAAATCGAAGAATGTATATAACGAACGACTAGATCCGATTTCTAATTTGATTAATATTATATAAATGGAGTGATGTATAGTATAGCGTATGAGTTTTTGGAAGAGAGAATGAGCACATGATGTCAAAACTATATATCATTGCTCTTATCACACAAAAGAAAGTCAAAAACTTGTTAATTTATTAGTTGATAAGAGATTTATTAGTTGTTTAAAACTTGGTGTTGGCTCTCTAACGTCTTCCAAATGTTTGTATTTTTCATGTTTGGAATGCAAAAGCAACCACTTGTGTTCAAATTGGTGTATACGAATTGGTCTGAAAATTACGCACATTCATTTTGCTTAAATCTTGCTTAAATTTTACTTATATTTTGCTTAATTTTGCTTATATTTTGCTTAATTTTTTCCTTTTTGTTCTTTGTATTAATATTTATTTAACTTTTGTTTAATTAAGTTTTTAGATGATTATAGTGACATTCTCATGCAAAAAAAAAAAAAAACCACTATGTTTCTCTGTATATGAATAAACATTTCACATGTTTTCTTTTTCTTTTTTATAATAAATTTGTATGTTTAAAACTAAACTAGTCTTGCATTCTTTAAATTACAAATTTATTATAAAAAAACCTTCAAAATTTAACGCCGTTAAATTTTATAACAGAACCGTATCTAGAGATAATAATAATAATAATGGGTATTGATGAACCAAGAGGACCCGAACCTCGAGATCTCGACATAAATCCCAAATTATATATATTTTTTAGTTTTTTTTTTATTGTTTTAGTATTTTTCTTTATTTATTGGATCTGTCGCCGTAAATGTAATACGGAAAATGTATTTTTTGAAAAAAGTTTGTATATTATGTATAATGAATGAATATTTATACAGATTAATCAGAGAGAAACAAAAGTTGTACTATTTTTGTCATAATACATTGTATATTAAGTTAGTCCATTACCAAGGGAAGTAGATGGATGGTTAACATGATGACAGTGACCAACTGAGACTGTACTTGCGGCGAAGCAAATGTAATACAATGTTACTAAAATAATCTCATAACTTATGAGTCATGTAAGATTTTTGGACAATTCTTTCTATGTAAGATTTTTATCCCCCCTTCATACATAAATATATTTATTTAAAACATGATTTAAATTTGTAATGAACCGCAAACATATACATTTATTAATCTTATATATTTCAGTATAAGAATAAAAAATTCACTAGTTTAGAGTTTTGAAAGTAGAATTAATATATATTTATATTCTTGTTTTCTAATCTTATATGTATCGGCAATTTAAACGTACCAATTATGTAAATTTTATTAAAATTTTTTAGTTGCACTTCTTTTTTCAAAAAAGCGTTTCAATTGATTTTCTTGATTGGTTTGTTTTGATACCTCTTATTTTGATTCGGTTATTCAGTTCTTTGGTTTCATTTATTTTTTCCTAATCATAAATTCTTAATTATTTATATTTTAAAAATTTATACTATTATAAAGAAAAATTTCAACTGCGGTTTATCTGTCCCACATTTTCTTTCTGTATGTGAAGATAAAGCATTTTCGTAAAAAAAAATCTACATGCATTACATTTTGTCAATTACATTCAGTATTTAATTTTTTCATGAATGGTAAAATGTCACCACATCCACATCTGTCCCGCAAAATATGAATTCCGATTTTTTAGGATATCAATTCATTCCATTCATGCCCTAATGAGAAGAATATCTTTAGAAATTTTAACAATAAACAATATGCAGTAAATAGACTTGAACCACGTACACAAACCTTAAAGATAACTGCGGTAGCAAATAATGTTTTTTTTAAAGCAAATAATGTTTTAAGTGAAAATTAAAATAAAACATATTCTGACAATAAATTATTTGCATTACATATACGCACATAAAGAATATTAAAGTGTATATATACATACATTAAAATGCGTGAAAAATACATTAAAATGTATTTATCCTAAACTACTATTTTCATTATTCAAAAATAGAGAAAAAAAAGTAGTCAAATTCCTTTTTAAAAAATAATAGAATAAATTGGATTGAACAATGCCTGTCTTGATTAGAGTTTACTTTAAATTAATATATTGAATAATACATGACTTGATTTGAGTTGTTTTGCTAACTAACTTCTTTTCTTGGATATTTAATTATTTAATGTTTCTAATATTAAAAAATAAAAATAACAAATTTAGTCAAATTCTTTAAAAAAGAAATAACATATTAAATTAGTTTGAACAATGGATGACTTGATTAGAATTTAATTTAAATTATTATATTGAACAATACGTGATTTGATTTGAGTCTTTTTGTTAACTTCTTTTCTTCGAAATTTAATAATTTAATATTTTAAATATTATTTAATTAAGCACAAAAAGTAGAAATAATAAAATTAAATAGAACTTTCTTAAAATAATTAATGTGTATTACTATCCAGATTAATATGATACATGTCCTGATATAGTGAATTTTTTTTTGTGTGTCGAATCTAGTGAATTATAATTCGTATATATATCGTTTTCACGTTAAGTATGTTCCGATTTATATAAAAGATAATAAAAAATTTTTGACAAAAAAAATAAATAAAAAACAATAAGAATTTTTTTTATACGAGTAATGACTACTCAATGTCAGCTGTATCATTGGTGTATTTTTTTTTTTTTTCATATTAACTTTTATATGCAATTAAATCAACTTTGTAAATTTTTTATTATTATTGTGGTGTTGTATAATTACCCTACTGATTAAGGTGTTGAACTGAGTGCTTTTAATTTTGTAATTAGAAATATGGTTATATATATAGAGATATAATTTTTAGAAAATAAATATAAAACTAAAAATATTATATTTGCCAACTCTTATAGACTAAATACCAAAACATCTTATATGTACCCAAATTGGGACCTAAATAGTACGAGCCATCAATTTATCAAATTGATCATAAAGTTACCACATATCCCTTCTCTCACTGTCACTCTCACTTTTTTTTCTTTTCTTTATCAACTCTTTCTTGCGCGAACACACACACATTTAAGCTAAAGTTAAACGTTGATTAACCAAAAAGTAAAAATTGTTAATTGGACAATGTTATTACACATTGTTAGCGTTATCATCATGAATTTAGTCAGGAATTATAAATTATTCTTGATAAATGACAATAAGATTACCTTATTCCTTGATTAGAGATTATACGATTTATACTAGACGAAAAATATTATATAAAGGGGTATTAAAATTATTCTTAAATTACTCTCTATTAGTTGGTCATCACTAACTATCAAAATGTTTTCAGATTGACAAAAATAGGACTAAAATTACAATTGCAAAAAGATTCTATAACGTGTAGTAAATTATCCTTAAATTACTCGTAAAGTTGGTCATCATTATCACTATTTAACAAAAGGTTTTGACGTTTATCGACTAAAATACAACCTTAATTAATTAAATTTCACCGTGAAAAAAGAAGAAGATAAAATTCACGATGAAGGCTGTGGGAGCGCAAGTTTGGACTCGGGTCAATCTGTTGGGCTTGAGTCCGTTTGTGGTATAGAGAAGAGGAGAATGGGCCGGTGTGGCGCATTCTTAACCGAATTGTTGACAGAGTCTGACAACGGTTATGAAAGGAGAGCCGCGCCGGTACTTCTGAAAGTCTTGACGACAGTCATAACGGGAGAACCGCACCGGTGCTCCTGAACATTTTGACGACAGTCATGACGGGAGAGTCTCGCTGGTGCTCTTGAAGGTCTTAACGACAGCCATGATGGAAGAGCCACGCCAGTGTTTCTAAAGGTCTTGACGGCGGTTGCGATAGAAGAGTCGTGACGGTGCTCCCGAAGGTCTTGACGACAGTCTTTACAGGAGAGCCGTGGCGGTGCTCCCGAAGGTCTTGATGACGGTCAGGACAAGAGAGCCGCGATGTAGCTCTCGAAGGTCTTGACGATAGTCATGACAAAAGAGCCGCTACGATGCTCCCGGAGGTCTTGATGATAGTCATGAAAAGAGAGTTGCAGTGGTGTTCCTGAGAGTCTTCGCGACAATCATGTTGGGAGAACTGCAATGACGCTTCTGAACATGGGCTATCGTTAGCCACTTCGGAGCCCATGAATGAGAGAGGAAGATAATGGGCCGGCGCGGTCCATCATGAGTTGAGCCATAAACGGGCCATTTCAGTTTAGGACGAAGCCGAGGGCGGAGTCTCCGAGAGAGGCGCGAAAGCGAACTGACCGGACGGTTACGAGAAAAAAATTAAAAAGACGTAACGGCGAATCAAGAGCACTAAATGCAAGAAATACACTCGGATATTGCAGAGAGGGCTCTATAAAAGATGTTTTAGAGGGATATGAGAGGGGACGAAAAATCTTCTGTAAACTTAGTATTTTTGAGAGAAAACTTGTAACACTTAGAGAATTTTGTAATCAAAGATATTTTAATAAAACAAACACTCTCATATATCTTATCTTTTTGTAGATTTTTGATTGAGAATCAGTGTGAGGGAGATTCTGTGAAAGGGCAACTGTTAATCGAGAGATTAAAGCCACCATATTCTACACGGATCATCGTTATAATTATCAGCATCATTCATCACTGCCGATTTCATACATAAACCAACAAATTATAACACATACTTTTGTGAACTCGTAAAGAAAGCTACTTTAACATAAAATATTAAAAGAACGAGCTTACTTCTCTGCGGGGGTCTTTACTCGTGTTCAACTTCGGATAGTTCTAGGAAATCAAATCTAGAATGATGAACCTCAAAAGATCATAGAAAATTCAACACTAAACATGTTTCTTAACTAGTCTAATGGCTCGTTCTAATTCCTTGCAACAATAAACTAAACATGGTTGTGACCTTTTTAGGTAGAGGTGGACATTCAGTTTTTTCGGTTTAATTTGTTAGTAATTTTTTTGCTGAATTGCACCGAACATAATTTTGATTCGGTTCGATCATCACTCTTTTTTTTTTTCGGTTTTTCATTTTTTAAATTCGGTTTTTCGGTTTGGAATCTTAAATATATTTGGTTTGGTTGATTTTTGGTTAATTTTCAGTTTATTCGGTTAATATTCGATTTATTCAATTAATTTTAGTAAATTCGGTTCGATTAATATAATATAAATAAAATTGTTTGGTTCGTTCGGTTTGTTATTGCCGAACTAAACTTAATAGTTTACCGATCGGTTTACTGTCAATCAACGAATTAACCACATCAGTTCGGTTAAAATTAATGGCCACACCTATTCCTTAGCCTTCCACATTGGCAACTGCGTGTGATTGTAATAAGCAATACTAAAGAAAGCAATCCGATAACCAAAAAAGATTAAGAGGAGTCACCAGCAAGATCAATTAATGACATTGTTGTAGCTTAGAATATATATATATATATATATATATATATATCTCAAAACTATATATGACTTTAGTATTCAGAATAAAAATAGAAGTGTCGATGTTTTACTCATAAAAATGGGAATATAATAACGTAACGGTAGCAAACTAGCTACTCTCTTGTATATAAGTTGTCTTCTTTGTCTTTAAGATGTGACAAAGTAAAACAATTGATCATATTACCGTAAGCTCTGCTCAAGTGAATCTATCCTACCGAGTAAAAATTACTCATAAAATTGGTGCATTACTACTAACACGCAAGTACGTAACTGTATAAGTTCTTTGCCTATGCATAATTTTGACTTGAATCTTTTTTACTTGGTTACATTGATTTGTATCTTGCATGATTTCTCTTTTACTTATGCATTTTCAATTCTTCTTCTTCTTCAACACCCACCGAAAGCTACGAAATCTGCGTTTTTATCAAAGGATGACATGTATTGTGTTTGTTTATTTGATTTTGGAATTTTTAGATGATTTTAAAATTTATAAAAATCATTTAAATACATTACAAACAAATCTTTTAAATTACACTCAAATACATCATATATTGTAAGGAATTCAACAATATCCATCAAAATACTTTAACATTCAATTACAATGGAATACAATAAAAACATAAATTCAATATAGAATATAGAAATGAAATATATATAGAAGACCTAAGATACAAAAGAAAAGTGGGATGATGTGATATATGTGGGATTCTTAAATGATATATTTTTCATTGATATATATATATATATCAAATTAAATAATTTCTCCAACTCATAGCCTTTAAATTATTTTTCTGTTTTGTTCTTCTGATTTTGTCAATGGCTACCTTGATGAGCAAGAATAAAATATAGCAATATAATACCTTTTCATTGTTCATTTGTTCAAATCTTCATGTTCATTATCTTCACCTATTGTCTACAGTTTAGTTGGTTTTGTGCATATATTTTGGAGTCTAGCAATCGAATGATTTGAATTCTATCTTAGCTCATTACCAAAAACTCAAGAGACCAAGATTTTTATTTATTTATTTGATTCTTATATTTTTGTTGTTACATATTTTTTTTAAAAAATAATATATATATATACATATATGATAAATTAAGAAATTGTATATAGTAAAATTGAAATTCAAATTTAATTGTATGACAATAATTGTTTTTAATAATGAAAAATTCAAATGTAATTTTATGAATTTAATATATCCCTATCTGTCCGTACTCTAGTAGTATAAAAAGTCCAACATGGAGTTAAAAGAAAGCTTTTACCTTATTAACTTTGATGAAAATTTCTTGATTTGATGCTAGTTGCTACCATAAATAATACATCATCTAGCATATTTAAGAGGAAAAAATTAATATTTTGTCTTCCATAAAATTATACAACCATTCTCAATAAATTTCTTTTCCCATATATATTAATAAAATTAAATATACTTTTAATACATTCATATTTTGTATTAAAAAATTAAATCATTTATTATATATTAAATATTAAAAATAATGTTAAAAACTACAAAAATGTTTGGCATAATCTAGTGAAAAAAAAATTTATATACATCCTATTAAATCATTTCACAACTAATTTTTAATTGAGAAATTGTTGTTGGGATCCTATTGGTTCTTTGACGTATTCTTCGGTTATGCTTTCATTTTTGTGATCCTTACAAAATTTTGTTATCTTTTTGGATAACCAGAAAACTTTTGAAATTCTTATAAAATATTTTTCCTAAACTTAAATTGTAAATTGCAGTTTTTGGACAATGGGTATTGATGAACCAAGAGGACCCGAACCTCGAGATCTCGGCATAAATCCCAAGTTATATATTTTAATACTTTTTAGTTTTCTTTTTATTGTTTTAGTATTTTTCTTTTTTTGGTGGATTTGTCACCGTAAATGTAATACGGAAAATGCTCGGATTCACCCCGAGATATAACTACAGCCATAGAAGTATAGTTATGATGTTTCATACCAAAAAAGTATAGTTATGATGTAATACAACTAGTTTGGATTGATGTCTTGTAATAAATCAATTTTATATGAATTTATCTATTTTGTGTCTAATATAAACATAGAAACACAAAACTGGAATAGCTACATATTTTTAAAATCAATTTTAACTTAAACTGTTGGCTTTAAGAAATTGTAGTTTTAAGAAATTAAATACTTAATTTATTATGTACTAATAGTGTTAACAAATACATTTATTATTATGTTAATTTCATCATATTAGTAACAGAATATAGTGACAAAAAGTAAAATAACATAAAAATACTAAATTATTTGAAAACATGTTTAGATTATACATACAAAAGTATATTCATTATTTTATTTATCATATTAATAAAAACGAATATATAAAATTCAAAGACTTGAACATAAAGAGAAATACTTTTGATCATAAATAAATAATTTGACGGTATGTCACTAAATTTATTTTAGTTGTTTTGTTTTTTTCATACATAAAATACATAAGTATGTTTAAAGTATTAAAATTTTTAAATAATATGTTGAAAATTTGTCATGAAATTTAGTTTTCTATATTTTTGGGATTATTAACTTAAGTCGTTGTTACCCTTAATTAAATAACTAATTTTCATCAATAAAATAATTGCATTTCATGTAATATTTAATAAATCAAATGTTTTTTTTTTAAAATGATGCTTCCCACTTAATAATATAAATAGTTAAAACGAAAACTTTGAGCTATTTAAAAAAGATTTTAAATATTAAATGTTAACAAAAAAATAATTTTAGAAATGTGTACAAATAGTGAAAAAAAGAAATGCGTACAAATAAATTCAGAATTTACCTAATAAAAAAGTATTTTATGTTTCTTTTTTTTTAATATAAAAATTTGAATATCGGACTTGTAATCTCTAATGTACCAATGAAACCATGTACCATTTGGGCTATATTCTACTCGTTGATATTTGTCAAAAATTAGATAGTTTTTTTTTAGTAATGTAAATTGTATGAATGAGGGATTTAAGTAATAAAAAAATGTAACCTATAAACTCGATTGTTTTTGGGGTAGACAGTAGACAATGCCTCTGTTATTAAAGCTATAAACGATGCAGAAAGTTGGCCAGTCCTTTTTGCTTTCTCAGATGTAGTTAAACATCTTCTTGGAAGGATAGATAACTGGAAGTTGATATAAGAATCAAAGGGATCAAACAGGGGGACATCTCTGATTGCCAAGAGTGTTGTAGAGGATAGAAGGATGGCCTCTTATGTTGCTATCACCCTTTATGGTTCAAAGAATGTTTTGATAGTGAGAGAATCGCCTCTGCTATGAACTCTGCTGTTTAAAAAATGCTTTTGTCTTCTGCTTTGTGGTATAAATCTTAATCGGGTTGTCGGTTTAAGATGATCATGGTATCTGTATATTCTTTGTTATTTATATAAAAGTATCAGTAAAAAATTAAAAAAGTAATAACAAAATGTAACATATAACTTGGAAGGCTAAATTAGAGAAGCCAACACACCATTGGAAGGTCTAATTTTCTGCGGAATTGTGTTCTTGATTTCACGGTTTATAGCTTTGAGAATGATATATATATATATATTTTTTTTGTTAACATTTTTTAAACTACTTATTACAACTTTTGTGGAATTGATCCCATGTGTTCAAAGCCAGCTCAAGTAAATGTTAGGTTACAATGGCTGAGCATAGCTATGAGAATGGTTAAAACTTAATTAATATCTCTCTTCTATTCGAAAGGACTTTTTTTTTTGTTGTTGTCATACTCGAAAGGATTATTTAACTTAGAAAAATTCTGCAATTTTATAAAAAATCATGACAAATGAAAATAACAAAGCAAATAAAATGTGCAAAATGAAAATTCACATTGTGTCAACATGACATTAAATCCCAAATTACTTAAAAACATTTTAGTGACAGTGGAAATCTTTTACGTTTTGTTTTTAAACTTTTGTACCTTCTTTTCCATAAATTTGGCTTCATCTTCTCCAAGTTTTCAGTTTATTTTTATTATTATTATTATTATTATTTAAATAGGTGTTTTCCCGCTCTATGCACTTGTTTTTTTTTTTAAATATTTTTTTATGAAATCAAAGTTTTAAGGGAAAATAATAGTTACTGTATTATTAATATGTATTTTATAGAACCTCAAAGGATATGGATTTTTTTAAAATATTTAAAATGATATGTACGTTGAAAAATATTGTATAGTATAATATTATATTATTTAAAATAATATATAATATATATTATTACGGAATTGTAACATTCAATTATTAAGGTAATGTTAGTTTTATTAATAAAATATTTTCTACTATAGTTGTTCTTTTTGAAATATAAGTATATGTTATTTAAATTAGTTTCTTTCACTTTGCGAGGTATAATAAAAAAATTAATGAAGAAAATATTTTTTTTAAAATATGTATCTAATTGTGTGCTAAATGTGTGCTTTTTTGTGGTGAAGATAAATAGTATGTTACATACTCAATTGAAGTATGGTTTTAAAGTTACAATTGCATAAAGTTAATATTATATAATTTAATTTTAAATATTTTTTTCCTGCTTGTACATATTTTAAAAGAATTTGAATTTGTTTCTGAATTATAATTGTATGTATTTATAATTTTACATAGATAATTTCAAATCATATAATTTTAACCTTTTACTCTTTAAAATAAAGGTGCCAGTTAGACTAATATGTATAGCATTATTTTTTACNTTAAATAACTAAATAATGATTTTTAAATTATAGTGGTGTATAATTAATGTTAAGTAGTTTAATTACCACTTTTAAAACATATCTTTACACATTCTTAACCAACTTATTTTTTCCCTAGATTATAACTACATATAGTTAATATCAAATAATAAAAATAGAATTATTTATATTTTAATATCAAATAAAATAATTATATATTTTTATGTCTTTTAATATTGTTTAATTAATTGTTCTTAAGTAAAATTGCATATAACTAATATCAGTTATATTATTTATTATATATATTTTCATGTTCAAAAATATTATCCAATCATTCTCATATTCTTTAGTCAATTGAGGTATGGTCTCTAATTTTTAATACTATATAGTTAATACAAAATAATTTAATTTCATATTTTCGTGTCTTTACATATTATTTAATCAACTGAATTGTGATATCTAAATCATAATTGTATAAAAATCAATTTCATGTAAATTAGTTAGAAACATGTAAGTTAATTAGAAATATGTTCATCATGTCTTTACATATTCTTTAATCAACTGAATTATTATTTCTAAATTATAGTAACATATCATCACATATTTAGATAAAATTTTGTATATATTTTTACATTTACACCATTTTTATTTCTTTGTAACAATTAAAAATAATATTTACAATTGGTTTTGAGTTAAAAAAAAACCCCATAATCCTAATAAATGTAAAGAGTTAAGGATCAAGCGATTGATTTTGCAGCACGGGTACTTCAGCAGGAGTTCCAAAGTTGATTCCTTTGACAGTGGAGGCTTTGGAACAGAGGATATTGTTTGCATCTCTCTATGCACCACTAATTTTTTTTGTTTTTTCCTGTCAATCTTGAGTCTTTATTATTAGTCATAATATTAATTAACCTATTTGATTGTGTCTTGTTGTGGGAAGAAATTTACATCTTCCGTTTTTAATTTCAATCATAAAAACATATTTTGTTAAGATTGAGATTCAACCAAAAAGAAATTCATTCTATTCATGATGATCTGTAACAAACAATCGTTTCTCAGCTTTATACAAGATGATTAAGCTTGTTAATGACCGTTAAAGTAACTAACAGTCCTAACTAACTAAACCATCTAAACCGAACTAAATCAATAGTAAACCGGTTCTCTAATACGCCCCCCTCAAGACTGAATCTGCTGAAACTAAGCATGATACAGGCTTGACAATGACATCCTATTAAGCAAAGATCGAAAAGGACCAGGTTGCAAAGGCTTCGTTAGTATGTCCGCTAGCTGATTCCCTGTGGAGACGTGAATTGTCTTCAAGAAACCAGACTTCACATGATCCCGAACTGTATGACAGTCTATTTCAACGTGCTTTGTCCTTTCGTGAAAAACAGGATTAGTAGCTAAGTGTATTGCAGATTTACTGTCACAAAACAGCTTAGCTGGACCAACTGTCTTTGCATTAAGATCAAGCAGCAACTGATTCAACCACACAAGTTCACAAGAAGCTAGTGCAAGGCTCCTATACTCTGCTTCTGCACTACTTCTTCTCACCACACTTTGCTTCTTTGATTTCCAAGAGATTAAGGACTTTCCAAGATACATACAATTGCCAGAGACTGATCTTCTTGTGTCTTTACAAGCTGCCCAATCGGCATCTGCAAAACCATTAAGACATACTTCTGAATCTGCATAAAACATAAGGCCTTGTCCCGGGTTTGCTTTGATGTATCTTAGGACTTTATGTGCAGCTTGCAAGTGAACATCTGTTGGAGCTGAAAGGAATTGACTCAGATTATTAACAGCATAGGTAATATCTGGGCGTGTTATGGTGAGATACTGCAGACGTCCAATTAATTCCCTGTATGGTGTGGAACTGGATAGAGGTTGGCCAAGAGTTGCAGTAAGATGTAGAGTTGGGTCCATGGGTACAGAAGATGGTTTGCAACCTAGGAGACCAGTATCTTCAAGAAGGGAAAGAGCATACTTGCGTTGAGAAACTGAAATTCCCTTGGAAGATCTAGCAATTTCCAAACCCAAGAAAAATCTAGCTTGTCCTAGATCTTTGATTTTGAATGCTGCAGAGAGCTTGTCTTTTAAGTCTTGAACAGCAATATCATCATTACTTGCAATCAAGATATCGTCCACATATAACAATACTGCTACTTGTGAATGAGAAGAAGATTTCACAAATAGAGTATTGTCAACTGATGATTGTTGATAACCTGCTTCCAAAAGAACTGAAGACAACTTATGGTACCATTGCCTTGAAGCCTGTTTCAAGCCATAAAGAGACTTCCTGAGTCTACAAACTGGATTTGTTGGCAAAACAACAGATTCTGAAGGTGTGTATCCTTGAGGAAGACTCATGTATATCTCCTCTTCCAAATCGCCATGTAAAAAAGCATTAGTCACATCCATTTGAGTCAATTTCCAGTTATTGATTGCAGCTAAACCAAGTAAAAGCTTCACACTAGTTAGCTTAGCAACAGGTGAAAAAGTATCAATATAATCTACACCTTCTTGTTGTGTGTACCCTTTTGCCACTAATCTGGCCTTGTAACGCTCTATAGAACCATCAGCTTTATATTTGATTTTAAAAACCCATTTACAGCCAATTACATTCTTACCAGCAGGTAGAGACTCAATTGTCCAAGTGCCATTATCCTCCAGAGCCTGCAATTCTATCCCACAAGCCTGTTTCCATTCATCAGAGAGCATGGCCTGTTTAAAAGAAGTTGGTTCTGTTTCTAGGGAGAAAGACATGACATGGGAATGAAAAAGAGGTGTTAGTCGTTCATAAGAAAGAACTGAAGAAATAGGATAGGGTGTTGTATGTTTAAAGGTGATAGGAAATTGTGGAGGTGCAGCATTATGCAACAATGAACAATGATAGTCAGATAAGTAACTGGGAGTTTTCATCTGCCTTCTAGGTCTATCAATCAAAGAAGACATTGTTCCAGTACCTGTAGCAGTTGTATCTGTAATATCTGTGGTACTAGAGCTGGTATTAGATTCACTGGACACAGTTCCTCTTTCATCTAAACTTACAGATTCATTATTTGAAGAAAAACCAGAATCTAAACCAGGTAAATCAATAGGAACTGCAACATTTGGTACAGGAACAGGGATATTTGGAACTAAACCATCTAAACCATCATCAGGCAATAAGTGCAAAGGAGAAGACAAAGGCAAAATACTATTGGGAAAAATATCAGTACCTATTGCATCAGACGTTTTAAATGGAAAATCATTTTCATGAAAAACAATGTTTCTAGTTATAGAAATAGCATGAGATTCTAAATCAAGCACTTTATATCCCTTATAACCATGAGGATAACCAAGAAACACACAAGGCTTGGCTCTAGGAGTAAATTTGGTTCTATCCTTAAGCAATGTGGAAACATAACAAAGACAACCAAAAGATCTTAAAATGCTATAATCTGGCAAATTTCCTGTCAATTTTTCAAAAGGTGACTTATTATCAAGTAAAGGAGATGGTAATCTATTGATTAAGTAAACAGAGGTCAACACACAATCACTCCAATAAGGCAAAGGCACATTAGATTGAAACATGAGAGATCTAGCCACATTTAACAAGTGTTGATGCTTACGTTCTACAACTGAATTTTGCTGAGGGGTATATGCACAAGAAAAATAATGAATCATGCCATGATCATTAACCAATTTAGTAAAAGCTAATTCTGGGGCATTGTCACTCCTAATTGCTTTAACAGATGCATTATATTGAACTTTAACATGCTGAATGAAAGCAGGAAAGATAGTAAGAACATCATTTTTATTCTTGAGCATATAAACCCATGTATTCCGAGTACAATCATCCACTAAAGTGAAAAAGTATTTATAACCATCAACAGACTCTTCATGAAAAGGACCCCATACATCAATGTGAACTAAATCAAAAGGACTAGAAGCAATTTTATTAAGAGACTCAAAAGGCAACCTTTTTTGTTTAGCTAAAGGACAGACAGTACAATGAGACTCAATGACATTACTATTCTTCAAAGACAAAAGATGAGACATAGATTGAAGCTTAGCTGATGATGGATGTCCCAATCTTTGATGCCACAATTCATTATTAACAACCAGAGAAGCACAGAATTTTTCTTCAGGAATGGATGCAGAAGGGGATTCATTCTGGAGAATGTATAGGTTTTGAAACAGCTTACCCCTCCCAATCATCAAACCCTGAGAAAGTTCCTGTATAAAGCAACCAAAGGAATAAAAATGAGCACCACAATTCAAAGTTTGAGTAATGCTACTGATGCTAATCAAATTGAAACAAAAATCTGGAACATGCAAAACATTATATAAAACCAAAGATGAAGAAATTGGAACTGTGCCAGTGTAGGTGATTGGCACTCTAGTACCATTTGGCAATGATACTGTAATGTGAGACACTGGAACTATGTCTCTAAACATTGATAAATCTGAACAGACATGACTCGAGGCTCCACTGTCAATTATCCAACTATTATAAGGCAATGATTGTTGTAAAGATGTAAAACAATGATCTTTAAAATAGAATTGATCATTGTTATAAGTAATGCTTGTGGATAAAGGGGAAGGGATACCAGAAGATGACTGAGGGGCCATGACACCTTTATCAGAAATGGTTGAGGACCCATGAGAAGAAGCTAACGCTGGAGTAACTGAAACTTGAGCAATTTGAGCATTTCTGTTGTATTGACTGATGAGCATTTGTATCTGATCTGGAGTTAAACTTTGAATATTAACAGCTGTTCCTCCAGTCTGATTAGAAGCATTTCCATTATTTGCAAAGACATTGGCAATCGCATTATTATTCTGATGTACAGCCTGCATTTGTTGTCCTTGCTGTGGCCTTATCTGATTTTTGTTGAACTTGTAACCCGGTGGATAACCATGGACTTTGAAACACTTTTGTATAGTGTGTCCTGTCTTACCACAATGTGTACAGATTGGCTTAGCCATAACTTTGTTACTTTGATAGGCTGCAACAAGAGCTGAATTATCAGGCTGATTTTCAATGTTATTTGCAACTGAAACAGAAGCTTGAAATGCAACATTGTTTGCCAGAGGTTTGATCATTCTTTGCCTTTCATCTTGTGTTACTATATTGAATGCCTCCTCAATAGATGGAATAGGTTTGAGCATTAGAATGTGTCTCCTTGTGTTCTCAAAGGACTCATTGAGACCCATCAGGAACTTTGTTACACGGCTCCTTTGCTGCAAAACCTCCCATTTTGCTGCTGCATCACATTCACAACGACCACAAGTGCAAACAGGGAGATCTACATAATTCCTATACTCTTCCCAAAGAGTGACAAGCTCAGTATAGTATGTAGATACATCCAGAGAACCTTGTTCAATCTTGCTTAATTTCTGTTCTATATCATATATTCTAGGTGCATCATCCTGCTTAAACCTAGCTAAAAGATTGTTCCATATACCTTCTGCTGTGGAGATAAAGAGTAAGCTCTGGCCTATCTTCTTCGAAACTGAGTTCATAAGCCAAGTAGCTACAATGTCGTTGCATCGAGACCAGGCACCAGAATCTTGATGTCCTGAAACAGGTTTAGAGATAGAGCCATCAATAAACCCCAATTTATTGCGCACATTAAGTGCCATGTGAACAGAACGTCTCCATGAGTGAAAATCAGTAGCAGTAGCCAGTCTATCTGATACAAGAACTAGGCCTGCGTGATCACTACTATGCAGATAGTACGGATTATCATATAAATCCGTCGGATTACGATTTGGCGGCGGTACAGTTTCTGTTTGTTCTGGATTTGAGGTCGCCATTTACACAGAAATCAAAGAAATCAGAAAGAAAAGTGAAGCAATAGAACAAGATTGCAATCACTGAGGTCAAACAAAAGAAAGAAAGAAAGAAAGAATCGAGATACAAACAAACACTGCTTGTTGTAGCTCTGCGAAAATGGATTTGAGAATCGCGAAGAAAATCGAACTCATCTGAAGATTGATCAAAGAACAGCTCATGATTTCGTTGAATCGGCGAAGAAACGAAGATGCGGAAGCTATTGATTTCGCTCTGATACCATGTTAAGATTGAGATTCAACCAAAAAGAAATTCATTCTATTCATGATGATCTGTAACAAACAATCGTTTCTCAGCTTTATACAAGATGATTAAGCTTGTTAATGACCGTTAAAGTAACTAACAGTCCTAACTAACTAAACCATCTAAACCGAACTAAATCAATAGTAAACCGGTTCTCTAATATATTTGTTCTCTCACTTAGATTCTCTCTTACCACTTTAGCACCATATAATGTTTGTTTATATAGATTCACTTTCATATAATTGAAGTTTTTCTTCCTAGTGGGAAACGCAAAGTTATTTTTTAAATGTAGTATGATGTTGCAATATAATTAGTTTGGAGACTTTAAAAACGATCATAATAGACACAACTTACGTAATTCAAGTGAAAGCGAATCAGAAGATCATTATGCGCTTTAAGATTACAGCGGTGCTTCATCTTCGAACTCCATATATACATTTTGCTTTATAATTTCGTTACATAATGATTGTTCTTTTATAAGATGGGTCTTGTGGTTTTGTAGGTAGCTCTTTTTAGTGGAATGCTTTTCATTATTTTTGGGATCCAGCCGTTTATTTCTCTGGTTGATGCTTAATACTTTTATGGCTCTATATGGTATTTATCTAGTGATAGGCTCAAAATTTTAATTCTAAATTTACATTGCAGAGTACAGGCTTCAGTAGTATAAATTAGGGTCGAATTCCAAAGAGACCAGACAGTGCAGCTTTCAGTAAAACGTTGATTCTAGCTAAGACGGTAATTAAAAGGTGGTTGTTTGTTTTTCTAATGATTGTAAATTAAATAGCGGTAATTAAAAACGGTTGTAAAGCAATTAAATAAAGCGTCAGGCGTTAGAGAATTCCACCAGTATTCAGGTTTGAAGCTCATGTTAACATGCAAGATTTTAACACTGAAAATAGTTATCAACTTAAAAGACATAAACTAGATTAATCTCCTCCCAAAATATTAATCCCTAAATTTAATTACTAAAAAAAGATCCCGCTGAATTCAGATAATTAAATCATGCATTAAGTTCAGATTCGATATGTTCATAGACATTCAAGACAACACTCCTGCTAAGAAAGAACATCTACTCATCTAGACTAGGTCAAATTTCTAAACCAAATCCCTTTGTATTTATCAATCTAATATCAAGAACTAGGTGATCAATCTAATTCATGCATTAAGTACAAATCTAGACTAAGAACCTAACAAATTCAAGCCTTTATGTTAAACCCTAACCATCAAATCCTGTTTTTCCTGGAAAACCCCTACAACCTAACAAGGCGACTACTCAGACATAGCTAAGCAATCAGAAAGCATAGATGAAGAGATCATATTCAAAAACCAAATTAAATTAAAATAGATCATAGTTCAGAATTCTTCTCCAAATACAAGGGTCGAGATTCGTCTCTATGTAAAAGCTCTGAAATCTAAAAGTGTGCGTCAAAAAGAAAATAAACCTAAAGCTTTTATAGTTCTAAAAAAAGGAAAATAAAATAAAACCAATTAGGAAAAATTGATAGGTCTTTATTATTCTGGATCGATTGATCTTAGCAAGGGATATATCGATATGAATTTAGGTAACTTCCCAGTGCATTTGGATCGATCAATCCATACATGGATCGATCGATCTCTTTCTTCGTGAAGCTTAGATCGAGCAATTCTTCAAAGGGATCGATCACTCCATATGCATTTCGCCCGTTTGCACCTGAAATCATCTGAAAATCATCCTTTTCGCTCCAAAACGTCCCAAACACTTAGCAACCTAAAAATATGCCAAAACTACATGAAAAACACTCGGATAATGCCAAATAGCAAGTATAAATACCCACTATAAGACATTAAACCAAGTAATATCACCTAGCTAGTTGCAACCAAAATCGTTTTGGCAATAGCATTTATATATTATACTCTTTGAAAAAACAAAATTTCCAAAAATAATAGTAAATTTTGTTCTTTAGAAATTAGCACAAACCTAAAAATAATCAACTGAAACCAAAATAATAGATTTTGTGTTCTTAAAAGATAGAAGAATACTTTGATGAGTAGAAGACCAAATCCAGTAACTTGCATTAAACATTTATTGGGATGTAATCCAATGATATAGAATTCATACAAAAAATCGCTATATCATATTTGCTACTACCTTATAGACAAAATAAGATATCATACTTGCGGCCCCTTCTTGTAAAAATCTTGTCCTAAAAAGCAAGACATATGTACAACTAATGTTGATAAATGTCCAACTCTATTGGTCATAGTTGACCAAACTCTGATCCTAATACAATCATTCTTGAGGTAACGTTTGTAGATCATCTCAGAGTTTTACTTGATACACTGAAGAGCTTTATTAGTATAATGACTATTACAGTTTGTTAAGAAGTTAGTTAAGATTAAGTTAGTGAGTAAATGAGTTGTATATAAATAGAACATGTTGGTTCATTTTACAATTAATGAGAAATACAATTCTAATATGGTAGCAGTCGCTTTTTTCTCATTCTCTCTCTTCCGCAAAGTCTACTTCACTTTCTTGATTTTTTCTTGATCTTTGATTCTGTTATTCACTCTTTTCATCTTGATTCTCTGATCGATTCTTGAAGCTTAATATGTGTTCTTCGCACACAATGACGAAAAGAAAGTGTAAATCAAAATACCGCACACAATCATCGCCAAATCGAGCTTCATCTTCTTCGCATCGAGTTCACCATCCATCAAATTCACCTCCGCCTCGCGATAACTCCTCTTTCATTCATACTGCCAATCGTACTTCTAATCACAAGGGATTTGAAATTCCGTTTACTCCGATCAATAATCCTTTTCATCTTCTCAGCAAGACTTCCGAGGTATCAAATTCGCCTGATAATCATCATAGTCCTTATTTTCTTCATAGTGGGGATCATCCTGGATTGTAACTAGTTTCTGAAGCTCTAGATGGGAATAACTATGGAATTTGGTTTGTTGCCATGTCGACTAGTCTTGAGGTAAGAATAAGATTGGATTTATATATGGATCTTTAGTTTGTCCTGAAGAATCTGACATATATCACAAGATTTGGTTACGATGAAATAGCATGGTCAAGTCTTGGATTCTAAATAGTGTCAACAAGCAAATCTACACGAGTATTCTTTATATCAAGAATTCTGCAGATATCTGGAAGGATTTGTATACTCGTTTTCATAAATCTAATTAGCCAAGGTTATACAAATTAAGGCAGCGAATCCATTCTCTTCGTCAAGGAACCATGGATCTCTCCACTTATCACACTTAAACTCAGATTCTGTGGGAAGAATTAATTAGTCTGCAGGTTGTTGCAAAGACTGTAGATGAATTAATGTCGGAAAGAGAGAATAACTGTGTCATGGACTTTCTCATGGGTCTCAAGATTCTTATGACAATATTAGAGGACAAATCCTTATGAAGAAGACTTTACCTAGTCTTTCCGAGGTCTATAATATGTTGGACCAGGATGATTCTCAAAGATCACCTCGTTTCTCAACACATTCCACCATAAAATCTTATGCTTTTCAGATTCATTATGCATCTAATCAACAGAAAACTCGTCTTGTTTGTACTCACTGTGGGAAACTTGAACACATCATTGATCGATGTTACAAGAAACATGGGTATCCACCTGGTTTCAAGAAGAAATCTAAATCTCAACCATGACATATATCTACCAATTTGGTTATCAATTCTGAAACACATACCAATCAGCTATCTGCTCCATCTACTGATGGTCATTCCACTGTGAATTCACTTCAGCCAACCAATCTTACTGCAAAACAAATGCAACAATTCATTGCATACTTCAACACTCAACTTCACAATCAGAGTCTTAGACCAGCTTCAGAAGGTTTCAACGCTTCTTCCTCAACTCAACCAGTTCTCTCTAAAGAATCTGGTACTTTTATTTCTCTCAATCCTTATAAAATTGGCATGCCTTTTGCTTTCTCTTTTGAAACTGATTTGGTTTCCAATGATTCATGGATAATAGACTCAAGTGCCACACACCATGTTTCCCATATCCCATCCATTTTTACAAACTTATCACCTTTTGATAATACTTTTGTTACTTTACCAACTGGAATCTCAGAGAGCATTACTGGTATAGGGTCCATAAAATTAACAGATAAAATCATTTTGAAAAATGTTTTACTTGTTCCTGCTTTTAAATTTGATCTCATCAGTGTAAGCTGTCTTACTGTTGATTTACAAGCAATGGTGAGTTTTACTCCTACAACTTGTTTGATACAAGATCTTACACTGGGATCGATGATTGGGAAGAGTAATCAAGTTTCCAAGCTTTATTTTTTGGACACTAAAACTGTTTTCAAACAAAATGATTTCTCAGGTAATTCTCTTGTTTGTGCTTCTTCTGTCAGTTTTAATACTTGGCACACTAGACTGAGACATCCAACTATTTCTAAAGTTGATTTGCTTTCAAATGTTTTGAACACAGCAAAATCTTTCAATAAAGCATCTTTTCATTGCACAATTTGTCATTAGGCCAAACAAAAACACTTAGTTTTTCCAGATTCTAACAAAATTAGTGATGCATCTTTTGATTTGGTTCACATCGATATTTGAGGTCCTTATTCTGTGCCAACTCATGATGGTTTTAAACATTTCTTGACCATTGTAGATGACCATAGTCGTGCTACATGGATCTATCTTTTAAAATCAAAATATGATATTCTTACTATTTTTCCTGATTTTGTTAAAATGGTAGAAAATCAATTTCAAAAGACTATAAAAGCTGTTAGATCTGATAATGCTCCTGAGTTTTCTTTTGTCCAATTTTATAAAGACAAAGGTATTATCCCATACCATTCTTGTCCTGAAACTACCCAACAAAATTCTATTGCTGAAAGAAAGCATCAACATATTCTCAATGTTGCACGTGCCCTATTATTTTAATCTCATATACCTATCTGTTATTGGGGAAACTGCATTTTAACTGCAGTATTTCTCATTAACAGAATTCCCTCTCCCAAACTAAAGAATCAATCATCTTATCAAATTTTAACATCCAACATCCCACAATACAATAGCCTCAAAGCTTTTTCCTGTCTGTGTTACAAAAGCACATCAGTCAAAGGCAGAACCAAATTTCAACCTCGTACCAAAGCATGTGTGTTTTTAGGGTATCCTACAGGCTATAAAGGTTACAAATTATTGGATATGGAAACCAATATCATTTCTGTTTCCAGGCATGTCATCTTTCATGAACACATTTTTCCTTTGATGTCTCTGCCCTTTCCAATACAGCAAAAGATTTCTTTTCTTCTCCTGCAATTCCTAATGATTCATGTACTTTGCTGAGACCATCTTCTGATGTTAGTCAACCTCTAGTTACTACATCATCCAGACCTCGTACCAAACCAAAATATTTGCAGGACTACATTTGTAACACTAACACATCCTTGTATCCAGTTTCTGCTTATTTGTCTTATGACAGGCTTTCTGCTACTCATACAACTTTCATCAATTCCATTCTCCATATCTCAGAACCTCATTCATATACAGAGGCTAAGAAATCTAAGGACTGGTGTAAGATAATGGATGGTGAGTTCAGTGCTTTAGAAAGGCTTAATACATGGACAGTTTGTTCATTACCTCCTCGAAAACATAAAATTGGCTGCAAGTGGGTTTTCAAGCTTAAACTTCATGCAAATGGTAGTTTGGAAAGGTACAAGGCTCGTTTGGCAGCCAAAGGTTATACTCAGAGAGAGGGTGTAGATTTTGTTGATACCTTCTCTCCAGTAGCAAAAATGGTGACTGTGAAATCTCTGTTTGCTATTGCTGCCAAGAAACACTGGTTTCTTCATCAATTGGATATATCAAATGCATTTTTGAATGGTGTATTGGATGAAGAAATATATATGAAGCTTCCTCCAGGCTATGCTACTCGTAAGGGGGACTCATTGCCAACATATGCTGTTTTGAGATTGAACAAATCCATCTATGGTTTGAAACATGCATCACGACAATGGTTCATCAAATTTTCTACAACTTTGTCATCACTTGGTTTCCAGAAGATAAATGGAGATCACACATTATTCTTGAAGTCTGATTCCTCTAACACAACTATAGTGCTAATTTATGTTGATGACATAATAATTGCTAGTTCAACTGAATCAGGTGTTGCAGATTTCATTAACAGTCTTCAGCAGACTTTTAAATTGAGAGATTTGGGACCTCCTAAATACTTTCTAGGCCTGGAGATTGCAAGATCAACAAAAGGAATCTCACTCTGTCAACATAAATATGTCCTTGAGTTGTTGACAGAGGCTGGTTTGTTAGGGTGCAGACCATCTTCTATACCTATGGATCCAAGTAATAAGCTGTCTAAATCTTCTGGTGATTTACTTTCTGATGCAGAACCTTATCATAGGCTTGTTAGGAAACTCATGTACCTTACCATCACTAGACCAGACATATGCTTTGATGTCAATAAGCTTTGTCAGTTCACATCTGTCCCAACAAATGTCCATCTTCCACCTGCACACAAGGTCCTGCATTACTTGAAGAATACCATAGGCGAGGGCCTGTTTTATTCATCAGATCCGGATTTGCAGATTAAAGATTTTTGCGATTCAGACTGGCCTCAATGTCCAGATACCAGGAGATAAGTTACAAGGTTTTGCATCTTTATAGGTGATTCCTTAGTCTCTTGGAAGACCCGTAAGTAGCAAGTGGTCTCAAAGTCATCTGTTGAGGCAAAATACAGGGCCTTATCTGATACATCAGATGAAATACTATGGCTCTCTCGTATGATGGATGATTTAGGTGCTGGTTCTCCTTCAGTTCATGTTCTGTATTCAGATAGTATGGTTGCAATTAATATTGCCAAGAATCCTGTCTTTCATAAACGTACAAAGAATATAGAGGCTCAATGTCATTCGGTCCGAGAGAAGATTAATGCTGATTTGATGAAAACACTCCATGTTCGTTCTGAAGATCAGTTGGCAGACTCACTAACTAAACCATTATATCCTACTCTCTTCAACAAGCTCATGTCCAAGATGGAACTTCTTAATATCATGTCTCCATCGGAACTATTAGTATAATGACTATTAGAGTTTGTTAAGAAGTTAGTTAAGATTAAGTTAGTGAGTAAATGAGTTGTATATAAATAGAACATGTTGATTCATTTTGCAATTAATGGGAAATACAAATCTAATAAGCTCTTCTCTTTACTCACTTGCTCCTTCCATAAAACCTGTTCACTTACAAAAAGATTTTAAGGTTTTGATCATGTGCGTGTTTATGTTTTTGAAAAGAAAACAAATTATAATATAATGATTTTTATTTGTATTTTGTGTAACTTATATGTATCAATAATTCTAATGTTATGGTAAGATCAGTAGTATAAATACATGATTTTGCATAAGGTGGATGAAATACTATAATAAAATCTATATGTACTTTTATAATCTATAATTTTAAATTAAAAACTCAAAATATTATGAAATTAAAAACTTTTTAATTTTTGAATATTTTTGAAATTTAAATTTGGTTATATCTATACTATTATTTGAGAAGCACTTTTTGAAAAAAAACATTTACTTATATGTTATAAATTAGGATATTTTCCATATATTGTATTGTTTAGATTTGGATTCTTATTCAGATATCTTCATATGTTTTCCTATAAATATGAAAAGATAAAGTTAATATCTAAAAATGTTTTTATTAAATTTTAAACTTTTTACGATATAACATAAAAATATCAACCTTCCATCATTTCTTCAAAATAAATAAAAATATATTTTTACAGATTTATTTTAAAATTAAGTAAAAAATTGATGTATTTATTTATTTAATTGTATTATACTTTTAAAGATATTATAAAGAAGTTATGAAAACTTACAAATTGAATAATACATTTATAAATTAGGAATATGACATATGAAATTTTCTTCTAGAAAAATATTTTTTTATATTATTTTTAAATATAAACATATTTTATATTATTCTAATTTTAAATAATAAATTAAATAATATATTTTTTAAATATGACTTATGCAATTTTCTCAACATTTTTCTCAATTGTATAATAATGTAATTTAATATTTTATATTAAAATTATGTGAGTAATGAATTTATTTATATGTAAGTATAATTTTTAAAAATATTATAACGAGGTTATGGAAACTTAAAATTTAAATAATACATTTATAAATTAGGATATTATCAAATATTCTTTATTGTTTGGATGTGGATTCTTAAATTCAAATATCTTTTATTTCTTGTTTATATGAAAGTTTACTATTTTTACGATTGTTTTAAATTAATTAGTTTTATTTGAAATAACCATAAGTGCAAAATTATGGGGCAAAAACTTATTCCATATCTATATCATATATTTTTAAAATCATTTTATATATTTTTCGAAGTTATATGTGTTTCAGTATCAGTAGTGACAGGTTGTGATTGTTTCTTTTAGAAACATGACTTAAGCAGAATTTTAAAATTATTATATTTTTACCCTCTTATTAAATTTTAAATCACCTTATATAGTTTTAACTTTATAAATAATTTTAACTTTTTTATTTTTTTATTTTGAAAATAAAAAATAGAGAAATATCACGGGTAAGATTTAGTGCTTTTATGCTCATTGTTTTCATGGGTTAGTACAAAGTCATGTTTGAGAAAAAACTAAAATTATGTGAGTAATAAATTTAACATTTCGTATTTATAATTTGAAAGGTATTATAATTATGTTATCGAAATTTAAAAATTAAACAATATCTTTATGAATTAGAATATTTTCCATATCATTTACTGTTTAGATTTGTAAATATGATCTCCTCACTGAAAATACGTTACTCACCATTTCATTTTCTTTTTCGGATGATGATGAAGATTAAGAGTAGTTTTGCAATTCCGTCCGTCTTTATAATATTATTTCTAGAACTCAAGTATTTCATTTAGTTCTTTAAAGACTTATTTGATTTTATCAACAAGTTAGATTTTGAGTATCTTTAAACACTTTTTTTTTTTTTGAAGTTTAATAATATTAGCTTCTAAAAGCATGTTTGAGAAAATAATATTTAGAAGTAATTGAGATGTAAGACATGAAAATAACATGTGACATGATGTCTCGCTAGTGTGGGAGACGAGTGTTACATATATTTCCAATAAAAATCCGAGGGCTAACTAATTATATTGATGCTCTTCTCGAATAATTATATTTCCGTAGAAAAAAGCAATAATTATATTTCCATTAATTGTTTAAGTGAAAATTGACTATATGTTCTGCCAAATTTTTTTATATATTCATGTAAGGAAAGCAATAATTATATTTCCAAAACTATTTGAGGACTAATTAATTATGTTCATGTTCTCCTCGAATATTTATTTTCTGCATAAAAAACAATAGTTATATTTCCCTTAATGAAAATTGACTATATTGATAGTCTCCCAAAACATTTACATTTCGTTATAAAGATTGCAATAATTTTATTTCGAGGACTAATTAATTATATTGATGTTTTCTCCAATTTTTATTTTTCTATATAAAGGAAGCAATAATTATGTATAGGTAATAGAGTTTTTACAGCAGTAAAATAATAAAACTAGTAATATGTCTTCAAGAATTTTGGATGGTTGGTTACATTACTCTCTTATTATGCTTGTAGCTTTTTTGTCGACATCAATGTTGGTTCGTTCGCATCAAACTGTCAGTTCTCTAAAATCCTTCAAGGTCTTTGTATTGTTTTCATCTACCCCACCTACTTAATTGGTTTCACATCTCTCTTAAATTTAGTTATTATAATCTTCATTATTTTTTATTTGTTGTATTGTAGATCAGTGAAAATGTAACCTACGATTGCGTAGATATCTACAAGCAACCATCACTTGATCATCTTTTACTCAAAACCCACAAAATTCAGGTGATTACTTTCTAAAATTATTCTCTTATTTTTTCCTGATCTCATACTCTTTTTGTTTTTCATTTTTATATGTAAGTTTTGAAGTTATTAAATATTTTATAACCAATAGTAAAATTACGGTTTTATATTGATTGATTGATTTTTTTAGATAATATAAATACAATATATTAATTTTTATCTAATAATTTACTTTTTAACCAAAATATCCTACAAAAAAATATCGTTTTGATGGAGTCATTAAGACATTTGATTTAATAATGTACATAACATCTTAATTGTTTTTGAAAGATGAAACCATCAGTTTCAAGACCACAACCAAAAGATCATGTTGGGAACAAAACATATAAGAAGAAAATTACTTGTCCAGATGGAACAGTTCCTATATTAAGAACTACAAAAGAGTACATCTCTAGCGCTCAACTTTCTGAGGAGATGCCTGTCAATCCTTTTACAATCGAAAGATCTGGAGCACATGTAAATATTTATTACCCTCTTTAATTTTATACATGTCTAACAATATTGTAATAAGGAGAAAAAAATCATAAAACATAACAAACGTTTTGTGATTGATAATTAGATTTCTGGAGTGAAAGCTACAAGTGGAGGTCCTTATCATGGCATAGAAGGCTGGTTTAATAAGTTTGAATTGAACATTTCAAATGACCAAGCTTCAAGTGCTTGGATCTTTCTTGGAGACGAGCATAATTTTATTCAAGCAGGATGGATGGTACTTTTACATAAAACGTTTTTACCATTGTTTAACCGTGGATATTTTTGAAGTATCAAAAGTTTTTGATTAACAGATAAATCCAAAGCAATTTGGGGATCAACGTGTGTGGTCTTTTGGATATTGGATGGTAAATTATTTTGTATACTATCTTTGTTTAATTATATAAACTAA
The DNA here is from genome assembly GCA_900406375.1 of Iberis amara. Lineage (NCBI taxonomy): Eukaryota > Viridiplantae > Streptophyta > Magnoliopsida > Brassicales > Brassicaceae > Iberis > Iberis amara. The sequence continues at coordinate 3,484 of OVAV01000031.1, read as the reverse complement.
ACTTCTGAAATTGTGTTTATTGTATTATTTTGATAGGGTAAAGATGGAAAAGGATGTTACAACTTGAATTGTCCAGGATTTGTTCAAGTAAGCAAAGATATTCCAATTGGTCACCCAACTAATCCTACTTCATATATAGGTGGGATGCATTACACCATTCATCAGGTATACACTTCTTTAAAATTATGTTTGATTTTTTTATTATTTAAGTAGAAATCTAGGGAATTTTTCAAACTGATCCAAGTTTTAAAACTAAACCAAATTACTTGACCTCAAACCGAACCAACCAATAAAATTATCCAAGTAGTATATAAATTTATATACATAATTATCTGAACCCTAATCAAATAGAACTAGAATTATATGCTGAAAACCAAATTGGAATTACCTAATTTACCCAAAGTAACCAAAATTATTTAAAATGAAAATTATTTTGGCTAAATATGCAAAACCACATTAAAATATACTATAAATATATTATTAAATAAAATTATATAACTAATTTTAATTTTTCATACATTTTTTCCATACAAAAAAATAAATATTTTAAATCGTAATTGAAATAAAACTGAATCGTTAATGAGATCTTTTTAGAACTCAAATAACCAAAAACCAAAGAATCATAACCAGAACTGAATCGTATCGAGAAATTTCAATCTCGAATAAAATAATTTTCTAGAACCAAAATAACTCAAAGTTTGTATATACCAAAGCAAAATCGAATTGAATTACCAAATATCCATGCCTTCTTAAATCTATGAAACTTGTTATTTTGATTGATTTGCATTATATATTTTTTTTTACTATGAAGATTGTGTGTTTTATTTACTAATGTTTTCTATTTTGTTATAATATTTGCGAAAAGGATAAACAAACTGGCAATTGGTGGATCACACAAATAAAACCAGATGATCCTAGTGTAGACATCGGATATTGGCCAAAAGAATTATTTGATTCTATAAGTAACGGTGCAGTACTGGTTGGAGCTGGAGGTGCGGTTCAAGCTTCTCCTTCTGGTTTAAGCCCTCCTATGGGTAATGGTCATCGACCAAACAAATATCTCAGAACTTCAGCAATTTTCACAAATGTTGAAGTTTTGGATTCCAACTATGTTCAACAAAGAATCGATTTTACTCCTATTGAGAAGATACAAGATAGTGAAAAATGTTATGGGTTAAGTATTCGCAAACCGAGGGGTGATTTTCATTTCATTTTTAGTTATGGTGGTCCAGGAGGAAACTCGTGTTGAATATGATATTTTAAACTAAATTTGAAATGTATTAAGAGCTTTATTTTCTTGAATAAATAAAAAAAATCATTACAAGAAACATATGTATTTTCTTACCTTTAACAAAATATTTAAACTTTTAAGTATGTACTAATAAAAATATGATATGTGAAAAATAGTATAAGTTTCTTTGGTCGAGAAGTAACACTAACATTGGCATCACAAGAATCTGATTCGCTAGTTAAGAGTGATTAGTCTCTATCACATTTAAATATTTAATTTATTGTTCACTTTTCTTTACTTATCTAATTAGTAGTCATCGTATTTATACCTTCTTATAAGTTATAATGTCTCTGCCTGTCGACAAATTCAATAGAACTATTACTCCTTTTCGTTGGTAGAACCTATTGGTAGGTGTATATTCCTGAGTATTGAAATGATATTGGAGGGAACTGATAAGAAGCAAAAGGTGCCAGAAGTAATATGTATATTACCCACTAATAAATAAACACTAGGTGCTGAAAACCAGACAAGGAAAATGGTTTAAATCCAAGAGCTTTTTGAATGTTCTCACAATGTTTGTAACTTTTCCTTAATTAAAATTACAAGAAACAAATCTACTAGCATAAAATTTTCATTACAGTTGTGCTACTATTAAACTATTCAGCAGATTACACTATACATGCGACATGTGCTTCATACCCAATTGTGGCCTAAGATGTTTAGCGAATATGGTTCTGCAATGATTATATTAATTGGATTATGAAATTACTATTGAAAGTTGGGACTTGTAAGAGTGCATACAATTCATATTACTTTGTTGTGACATAATCTTCGTTATTAATCTAATTTAGTAAAATTTGTATTCTAAAATAATATCTTCGTTATTTATCAAATTTAGTAAAATGATATTTTCATATAAAAACTATAAATATAGATTAATATATATTACAAGTAATATCAATAATAAGATGCTAATTAAACTATAATATAAATTATATAAAAGTTAAAAGTTAAAATGTTAACAATTTTATTTTAAGGTATTCTAAAATGCATAAAACCTTATTTAGAAATAAATTTGGGTTTAACTTCATCTTAAGAAATAAAATGAACTTCATCGGAAGTTAATATGCAAATTTCAAAAATCAAGATAATTTTGATATAATTTTGGACGAATTTATTTTGAAGCCTACTATAAAGGTGGAAGCTTGGAATTAATTGTAGATCTCTTATTGAAAACGATTGCTTCAAATAAATATCTACAATTATTTATTAGCTTCAATATTCCGTGAAGGCTATCAACTAAATTTATTTTAAACAATTATAATATTTCAATATTTAATATACTTGCATATATTAGTCAATATATGTGGTTTTATTTAAATTTAATGATATGTAATTTTTTGTTAATTTATCATTTGATTTCATCATATATCGGTGTTGGTGATTGTCATGTCAATATTCATTTATAATATTTGAACTTATCTGTAATTTATTTAGTTATATATAAATTTTCTAAAAGATTTATTTATAATTTGTGGAAATTTCTAATCTATCTATAATAACAAAATAAAATATTGCATTATCATGTACATCTCAACTGTATATAGGTTTTTTTTCTTTCCAGAATTTGCGTTACGTATTTTTTCTTTGGGTAACCAAAAATTTTACTATTTTGATAGTCCTCCTCGCGGATAATCATTAACATTAACATTTTTGTTCTTTACATTTTTTTTAAAGATATAATGGAACATATTAAATTTGGTAATGGTGGATATTTATGGATGTACATATTAAATGCTTTTCATATCTATTAAAATTTTATTGAGTTAGCAACTTTCTCATTATAAAAATTCGTCACAGGTACTAAATTTATCATATTCGTGCAAGCCGCCAAAACATCTAGCAATAAGTGTAGAAAAAGAATAGATTATAATAATTCTAAATAGAAATAATTGTAGGAAACTGCATTTTGTCGAGTATATTTATAGAATAAGGATTTAGTGGTATTGGTGCACTTTATTTTGAGTAAAGACACAATAATATCTTGTACAAGGACTTTTTCCATGGATGAGTGTAGACTCTTTCCAACATTCTCTTTAGGGATGACGAATTTTTCCCCCGTGTACTATAGCCATTCCGCATTTTTCCCTCCGAACTTTTCGCCTCTCTAAAGTACATCATAAAAAGATTTCTCTTCAATTTACTCCACAGCCTTCGAAAATCGGTTAATTACACACATTACACAGTAAACCG
>OVAV01000030.1:0-31185 GCA_900406375.1 Iberis amara | reverse complement strand
TTACAAAAAAACATAAAACAGTCAAAACTACGTCGTTTTGGGAAAAAAAATACGGCCGACTATACAGTTCTGCATAGGCGGATTATGCGGCGCCTAGGCGTCCGATTTTTTTAAACCGAATAAACACCCGCATACAGTAAATTCAGTACATTAACCGACCGCCTAGCGTATCGGCAGCGCCTAGACGGGCACCTAGGCCGTATTTTAGAACACTGAATAATACTACCTATTAATATTAAATTCAATTACAATTACCTCGATAATGATCTTGTTGATGACTTTGCTAGAAACTTGGGTGGTAGGCCTTTCAAACTAAGGCTGGCTAATGCAGATGTCATCGATCTTCATTCTTATTACCTAACAACTGGGTCTTGGATTTGCAACTTCTTTTTTGTGTGAACAACCTCCATTACGTCCATATATGAAGGAGGTACAACACTAACAGTCTACAATTAAAGTTCATATGTTAATAAAGTTTAGCAAATGAAGTATTTAATTTGTAATATAACAAAAAGCGACTTACCAGCTGATCTTCACCTTTGCAAAAATTGGTAGATCCCGCATTATGAACATACTTCTCCTTGTCCTTGCGGCCACTCTTCTTGTTTTGGGAGTGGGTAAAGGAATATGTCACAGTCTCAAGCTTCGGCCAATAGGCAATGATACCAGCAAACAAATCCTCGTCCACTCCTCATGGCACTTCTCCTTGTTGCCACTTGGTCTTGCACTCGTTCAACTTCTGAGAATATTGCTTTGCCGCTTCCGCAAAGAACGCCTCACATATCTCTGCGATCAATGTCAGAAAGTTGGTAGACTAAAAAAAAAAAAATGGCTCGCCATAGATCTGAAAGCGGCCCATCTCTAAGCCCATCATGTGCGAGTCTGCATGATGGGAACACAACCATCCTGTTGTCAACTGCCTCCGGAACTTCGAATAGAGGTATGAGAATATAGACCAGCCACCATGTCGGACTCTACAGAACTAGGAGACCCTCCCCAAGCTAAACCAACGGCCGAACCTCCTAAAATTTTTGCCCAAGCCACATATCCACGACATGAAAGCAATCGAAGATACGATCTGACCGCCATTAGCCTAGCGCCACCAACAATTTAAAGCCATATCCCGAGAATCAAGCACTCGTGCACCAGATGCGAAAGCCAATCAACCACAAAAGGGGTAGCCGCATGCATTTTCCCACTGCTAACCAGAGACAAAGCTACACTCTTAAGGAAAAGTGCTCACTAGTGCCGAATGCAGGAGGCTAAGATGAGTCAAAAGAAAAGATTGTAAGAGAGGAGAGGAGAGGAAGCGGATCATGGAGACCGCAACGCCAAAAAGAAAAAAAAGAAAGAAAAAAAGGATAAAGCTCNTTGCCCAAGCCACATATCCACGACATGAAAGCAATCGAAGATACGATCTGACCGCCATTAGCCTAGCGCCACCAACAATTTAAAGCCATATCCCGAGAATCAAGCACTCGTGCACCAGATGCGAAAGCCAATCAACCACAAAAGGGGTAGCCGCNGTTGGGGAAAAAAAAAAAAAAAAAAAAAAAACACGACGACAAAGTAGATAAAGAGATTGGAAGGAGAGTTTAAGAGAGAGAAAGAGAAAAAACGAGCCTTCTACTTATACTTACTTTCCATCATGATCTAGAATCCTCACCAGAAGAAACCATTGAGATCGAGGATCTTCACCACTTTTCTCAAGGAAACCACACCAAAGAAACTTTAACCCTAGGGTCAAAGACCTCAGGGCCCTTACCGAAGAGAGCAACAGAAGTGAACACAGATTGCACACCCCGGCTAGACCCACATTTTTGAGCTACAAGTAAATCATAATTATGAGGTTTTAGTTGTCTCACAGGTACGTTAATATATTTATGTTTTTCCAGCTTGGCTTACAGAGGTTGTATATAATCATATTAGTATTATGAAATATGAGAGTTATAGCCAATTCGATCTTCTGTTCTTATAGAATACTGAACAATAAACCAACTAATGTCAAATCATCACGCATCCGCCAGAGCGTCAACAGTGATCTTTCATTATCTCAGTTGCTAGAATCACAAGCTCTACCATCTCAAATCCTGCAGCAGAAACAGAATCCGTCCTCTCACAGCTAGATTCTTCGTTACCAACTGATTCAGCCGACCAGCTAACAGGTATGGAGATGCCAAGTGCAGTCTTCAAATGAGTCGCCTCCACAAGGATGTTAGCAATCGCTATTTTGCAGCTTCTTGCTGTCGTTTCAGTATTATTTGACTCCTTTACCTGTAAACAAGGAACAATCAAGAAAACCAAAAACATAGATCCATATCACTTTTAAGAAGTATTAAAAAAAAAAAAAAACTACCTTCAAGAGTGCAAGACGAAGCCTGCGAATTGAAGAGGTCAAGTGTCCCATGCTTTCCATGCTTTCTTTTAAAGCTGCATACTCTACTTTCATTCTACCAAAAACAAAAGATTGATCAGAGTTCCTACAGAGTATAATCATGCAAAAGGAGATCACTAGGATAACAACCTGGCGTACTCGTCATCTTCTCTTGAATTTGGATCAATCCAACGATTTATGTACGATTTCTTCCACATATTCTTTAGTCTTCCCTCTTTCTCATTAGGGATGGTTATTCTACCACTGTTTACATTTGTTTCTGTATCTCTTCTACCACTAATTTTGCTGAGTAAGAATATATCATAAATTTAGAGGGATTGTATCATTCATTAATACTTAGAAACTAGAATATGACAAGACAATTGACAAGACAAGACAGTGGAAACATCCTAGACAACACAAGAATCACCAGCAAAACTCTGATGGAGAAATTACGATTAAAAGATGGGATGGTATCATACTCTTTTAGCGATTGATATTCTTGCCGTACTCGTGCTAAATCCATAAGGGTTCGCACCTTTTCATTGGTAACCTAAATCATTATTCAAGACGATTCAGAATTGGATGGAAGAATTAAACAGACCAATTTATAGTCCATTCAATAGCTTCAAACCAATTATATTGTAGAAACGAGAAACCTGTAAGACATTCCTCTGAAGCTCTTCTATCTTCTGTTGGAGAGCTGCATTGACATTTTCTCCGTGTAAATGCCTCTCCTCCTGCTGTGATAAAAGCAAAAGAGCTCCAACCTAGTAATGAAGACTAATCATGAGAAACAATATCTTTCTAGTATTGTATCATGGATCCAGGAATTATGATTTATCACTAAGAAATCAAATTAACCTTCTCATGCAATGCTTGTGCAAGGGCCCCAGATGAATCAGCTGTACTTTCGACGACACTTTTGGCTAAACTGGATTCTTCAAGCTGCTTTCAGAAAAGAAAACTCTTACAGCCAACTTTAAGAGACAAATCAAAAATAACACCGCAAATTAATTCAAAATAGAAAACATATTATTAGGTGCTGATTATCACATCAATGCAAACCTTTGTTACTTGGCAAGATTCCACAACTGTCGTTATATGCACATCCCGGCATTCAGATTCGTTTGGCTTCATATCATGTTCAAGTGGCACTAAATTCTGTATTTCCTGTAAATGAAGCTTAAGTTTCTCTTCTAGATCTCTGGAAATCGATTTAATGTATAGTCCTTCCTCATTTAGTAAACTAATGATGTCAGCCTTCAGTTGAAAATGATGATGGCGCATATCTGTAATGCCATTAACAATCAGCCCATCTGCAACAATCTGTATGCAAGTCAATAGTGTCACTGACACCTTAAAGGTCATAGGAATATTCATAAACGTAATGAACTACAATGAATTAAGTACCCACATTCTTCTTTTCCAACGCATGAACCTTCTTCTTCAAATGATTCTCAATTTCTAAGCCCTGAAGTAACAAACACCAGTTATTACTGAATGATACAGTTAGTTTTTAGTAATGCTTTAAGATGAAAATGAGGAATGGAAATGATACATAGTATATATACCACTTGCAGTTTACTCCGAAGATTATCCACAGTGTTTTTAACTTTCCCTAACTCTGCTTCCAGTGCAGCCTGTCTGAAAAGGGTTGTTAAAATAGCATATAGAAACAACAAATCACATTGTTAATATGACACATAATGCTTTGTGCCATAACAATGTTAATAATAAGCATATTCCATATGGAAATAAGTTTTAAAACTCATCCCCATTTATTTTCTACAGTTCATATAACTTCTTTTAGATTTTTTTTAATGCAAACTATGTTTTTTTCTTTATGGTTGACGTAGAGAAACAGGGGATTCAGAATTTAAAGTAATAAACATAATGGCATACACTATAAAGGATCTTCTACATGGTGCGAATAAAGTCCAAGATATTAGGTCATTAAGGAAAATGGCTCATTGGATTGTCTCTGCCATCATATCCAATATCAAGGTTCTCATTGTGTTTTGCATTCATTAAGGAAAAGTGTCACCTAGTTATAAATTCAGACGTTATCCAAAAAGATAAGGAACGTAGATGTTTTCAGAAACTTACTACATATTCTGATGTTGAAGGATCATTGAAAGTCCATGAATCGATTGGATCATCCAATAAACTCGCACATTTATCATGCAAACTCATTTCAAGGGACTCAAAGAGTGAAGCTTTGCGGATTTCATAGAATTTCTCAATCACCTGGAAAAGTAGAGAAAGAGAGTGAGATTTTAAGAGGAGAGCATGAAAGACTAATAGGGATGAATTCTGTTAAAACATGAGCGAAAAATCAACCTCTGCATATGTTCTGGTCTTTTCTTCGAGTTTTGCCAAGTCAGCTTGCAATGAGTCATTTAATCTCTTATGTACAAGACAATTTGAGCTCAGTTCTTCTAACCTGTCTTACCATCAGCAGGGACCAAAAAAAAAGGGGCAGAAGATAAGTAACATAAGGCTAGGAAAAGCAAAATGCTAGTTGTAGATATTTGGTTGTACCTATAGCCCATAAAAAGTAAGAAAAACTGTTTTAAGAAAGAAAAAAAAAAAAGTAAAACGTGAACAAACAAATAATATTACTCTATAAAGGCTGAACTTATATGGGATCCACAAAATATTCTTAAAGAATGATTAGAAAGGTAGGTAAGGATCTACAAATGTGTTTACTGACCATAGAAAATTTCTACAGCCCAACCGGTCATGCGCTATATATCATCGAATCATTTAAGGGAGAAATTTTTATAAAACAGGGCTTCTTAAATTAATTCAGATTAGTAGATGCAGCAATTACAGTCTACAGACCATCATATCTTTTACTATAGTGAAATAAAACAAGAGTGAACAGGGAGGGTTACAATTACCGCTTCTCAGTTTCATCAAATTTTCGAGACATCATTGTAGCGTTTTCTTTGGCTTTCTCGGCCTGGTCAAAGTCAGGAGAACATGAAAAAGTATGTTTTCTTAATATAAATTATGCTTTTTTCCCATTAGACTCAAATGAACTTCTCTGATACCTCCATTACTGATTTATCTCTTTCAGAAAACGCTGCTGCCACAGAACCTTGAAAATATCTAACCTGCTTCTCTGCTTCCAAATTCTGAAAACGAAAGAATACATTGGAATACTTAGATGTTAGGAGGATATGTTGTACAAAATTAAGCTGAATAATAATTAGAAGGAAATGAGAGAGACCTTTGCTACTTCTCTAGCATGTAAATCTGCAAGCTGAGCCTGAAGAGACAGCTTGTAAACATTTGCTTCAGAACATTCTCACAATTTAAAGCAAGTTATTTAAGAAAATTTGAAAAAGGTACTTGCTTTAACACGGTAAGCTTCTGCAAGCTCCTCTTGAAGATTGTTTTTCTCCCTTGTGCAAGTAGCCAACTTCAGTTTTAAGCTCTCAATCTCCTGCTCCAAGTTAGCTGTCCTAATAGAGCATTACCCAAAATCACTTAACATAATGTCATCAATGAGACACTTATCTTCCAATTGCTGAATAGTAATCAGGGAGTGGGATACCTCTGGAAATGCATCCGCGTAGCAACACCAAGAATGCTAGGTCCAGCTTGTTGCATGCATAACTGTTCAATATCTTTCTGTAGTTCATTACGCTCTGATTAAAGAATACTATGGTCATACTCAACATATGTAAGGTGATAAAGATGCAAAGTGTTTATGGAGTCTCAGAAACCCTGAAGCTAATATATTCAAACAAGCAAAAAGCACAAGCCAAAGGACCTCTAACAATATCTGCAACTACCACCAAAAGACAGAAGAAACAGCAACACAAACTTACCATGTTCCAGTTGTTTAATCCGAGCCCTTAGTTTCTCTTTTTCATCTAAATCATTATGATCCATATTTGATTCTGCAGTAGATCAACAGTTTGTTAAAACAAATCCCTAGCAAACCCAGAACTCAATATACAGCTGACTGAATTAGAGATCAGAGTGAATTAATACAAAGCCCTAACTCTATTGCTATACGGAAAGCCAAAGGAAGCTCCGAGTAAAGAAAAAGGGGATCAACTTCTTCGAATCGACCCAAACGAATTGTCTTTCGTCAGCTTCTGTGGTGAAACCTGTAACGCCCAAAAAACATATAACTTTTTGTAGGAAATGTTAAACTTTCTGTAAAACAAAAGAGGTCATGTTCGTTCTGACGCTGGAGGAATCATCAAATGGTTATTTTGTAATTTGTTTTAAATGAAGTCTCTATATGCAAATTTAATAATGTTATAGAAATCTAGACATTTTAAAATGAAAGAGGGTGAAATTATATGAATGTATTTCAATAAAAATAATAATATAAATAAAGGTTAGATATTTTGTTAATATTCCAATATATTTTTATTATTATTACTAATAATATAAATTCTATTTAATGTCCTATGTTACACAATATTATGAATGTTTTTCCCATATTATTAAACTAAACTAGAAATTACAAATGAACATGTTTTGGGCATGAAAATTCATTCAAATCATCCAAAACAATCGAATTAACACAATCCGGACTAGATCCTAAAGAATGAAAATGTATTGGTAACAAAAACGCATAGTTTGTCAAACCATCAGCAAGACGATTTGCATCTCTATAGACATGAGAAATACGAAAGTCACCTCTTACTCGAACTGCGACACTTATATCTTCCATGCAACAGAAAGACCATAATACACANAAGACGATTTGCATCTCTATAGACATGAGAAATACGAAAGTCGCCTCTTACTCGAACTGCGACACTTATATCTTCCATGCAACAGAAAGACCATAATACACACCCCATAACTCTGCTAATGGAGCCGAGCAAATTCCTATATTTAAGGCGAAACGAGAGCACCATCTACCATGTTCATCCCGGACTACCCCACCAGCCATCGCTAGTCCCGGAATCCCATGAGATGCTCCATCCGTGTTAAGCTTAAACCAACCCGTCGAAGGAGCTGTCCAAGCCACCATCCTCTTCACTTTTATACCTCATCGGCCTTATAAACTAAATGTGTCTTCCATACCTCTCGTGAAATCTCTTTTATAAAGCGTGTTCTGTCACGACATTTTTTCACCTCCCCAAATACATTTCTGCATCTCCACTTCCAACTCCACCAAACTATCATAGAAAAAGTCGTTGACCAAGCCGATTCATCCACCATTGAATCATCCCCAAGATTTACAAATAGCCAGTTCAAAAAAGGTTCAGCAAAGAAACTCGTTTTCTTCCTTCTCGCGACCAAACAAGTCCAGATACCTGCAATTGAAGGGCAGTCCCGCATAATATGGAGAATCGTCTCCTCTCCCGATTTACAAATATGACAAATGCTAGTGTCACACAAGTGTCTTTGACACCTTTCCACATTCGTCATGATAGACTGATTTGCTACTAAGCACAGGAAATTCCTAACCCATTCATTTGCCACAACCTTCCATATACGACAGAACATCCCTGTCATATTATGCCCGAGATTATGCTTACGCGATAGAAACGCATATGCCGAGCTCACCGTAAACTTACCATCGGAGGTCTCACTCCATGAAAGACGATTGGGTGCTCCAGTCACGTTATCCAACACAACATCTTTTAATCGTAGAAACATCTTTACAGAGACAAAATGTTTCACTTTATCAACACACCAACCTTGACCATTACGCCAAACTTCATATGCCTTTAGCATATTATACCCCACTGGAAGTGTGTTAGTCACCCGACTTCCCAACGAGTCCTTTAATAACCATTTATCCTTCTAGAAGACTATTTGTTTGCCATCTCGAATAATCCAACTAACCCCCGGAAAAACCACATGATTCAGACCAAGTACTACGCTTTTCCATGTAGAAGACCATGTTGTCTTTGGTCCTAACCAACCCATTTCATGAACATCGTCTACCTTATATTTACTTCGCAATATTATGGCCCACAAACTATCTCGAACATTAAGCAACCGCCACCCCACGTTTGATAATAAAGCTATGTTCATGTCCCGTGATTTACGTATGCCCAACCCACCTTCTCCTTTTGCTGCACATACTCTTGTCCAAGCAAGCAAATGTTATCTCTTTTTTTTCGGTTCACTACCCCACACAAAGTTTCTTGATAAACTGTCTAGTTTATTCAACGTGGACACTAGTAAGGAGATAGTACTCATCGTATGTACTAGTACCGAGGACAATACTGCTTTTGTTAGATTAATTCTCCCCTCCAAGCTTAAGAAGCTTCCTTTCCAACCCGCTAATCTAGCTGAAGATCACATCTCCAAACGTGTCCTTGTTAATACGCTTCTGCAGAATTAGTAAACCAAGATACTTTCTCAAATCCTTGGGAACCTTAATTCCACTCTCATCACTAATTAACTTCTCCAAATCTCGACTCACATTGTTGGAAAAGAAAATCTTCAATTTTTCCAAGCTAACCTTCTGTCCCGAAGCTGTACAAAACATTTCCAGCACCTTTCTTATGACCCATATTTGATGAACTGAAGCTTGCACAATCGCCATATCAATCATCTGACATAATCTTTCAATGCAGAGTACAAAAAAATATGGAGACAGAGGGTTTCGCTGGCGTAATCCTCTAGTCGGCTCAAAAGAGTCAATCAACTTCCCATTCCACAATATATTCATATCCGGACCCGTCACACACTTAAATATCCATTGTATCCACTTTTCCGATAACCTTGCGGCTATAAGAGTGTCTTCTAAAAATCCCATTGAATTCGGTCACAAGCCTTTTCTAGATCCAGGTTCAACATCATCCAACCTTTACGACCCTTCTTTCGATGCATAGAATGAACCGCTTCTTGTACTACAATGATATTGTCAGTACTCAATCTTCTGGGTATGAAACTCGATTGCGCCGGACCTATCAACAAAGGCATAATATTCTGCAATCTTATTATCAATGTTTTTGTAATGGTCTTAAAGAAGACATTACATATACTAATAGGCCAAAATTGGTTAATTTTTTCAGGTTGAGGCACCTTAGGAATTAATACCAATAATGCATTATTCAAACTTTGTGGCATAATATTGGACTCAAAAAATTCTAAGACGAGTTTAGTGATCGAAGCTCCAATTGTCTTCCAACACTCTTGATAAAAGACCGGTTGAAAGCCATCCGGGCCCGGAGCCTTGAACTTGTCCATACTCTGAATCGCCTTCTCTACTTCATCTGCCGAAGAAGTGTTGTTCAAGTGTCTAAGATCCTCCTCCGATAAGCATATAAAACCCTCTGAAGGTAACTTATACACATTCTGTTCGACATCCATCATTGAATACAACATTTTATATTACGTAAGAGCTAGACTCTCCAGCTCCTGTTTCTCCTTAACTAACTGACCGTCATCATTTTTTAACCTCTCGATTCTACTCCGAGCCCTTTTAATTACTGTAGACGTGTGAAAATACTCTGTATTGCGATCGCCCAAAGCTATCCACCTTTCTCTTAATTTTTGAAACCATGAAACCTCCTCCTGTTCCAAGATCACATCTAGTTCTTTCATGAGATCCACTTTCTTTTGTAGCAAGTCATCATTTTGCATAGTATCCAACTGGTGTTAACCAGCTTAATTTCCTTCATCACTTTATCTTTCCATGTTTGTATATGACCAAATACATTCTTATTCCATCTCTTCAAAACTCCCTACAACTCCCAAGGCATTCGATGTTGTTAAATTCGACTTCCAAGATCTCTCCAGCAAAGGATGAAAGCTCTCATGCTCATTTTTCAGTTTCTACAAAACCATTTGTACATAACATCTTAAGTTTTGATATATAAATTTAACATTTCATCAAAAAAAAATATTATGAATGTTTTATGAAATTAAATATATTAGGATTTATATTTTTTTTGTTTATTATTGATTACCCACACATATACATAGGTTTTTATTTAAAGTTACATTTTGCAAACTATACAATGTTATTAAAAATTTCGTTGCACTTTGTTATAGACCTTTCAGGTAAGCGCTATTATATGTTATTTCAACATAAAATATGTAATATTTAAAATAAACAGGAAAATTTGCAAACAAATTAGATTAACTAATAGTGTATAAAACAATTCGCAACAATCAAACTCTATTTATTGGAGAAGAAGTAGGTGTCATTTTCACTGTTTCTCCAATCAGACTAGGGCTCGAGTATGTTTATTCGTTATTTAAGTGTAAATTTTTCCTTTAATATGGTTTGAATTACTAGATCGAACCGTTGTGATCCACATATCAAATATGATAAAAGAATTTTTTATTCATTGATATAATTATTTTCATAATTTCTAATTAATGAACTAAGAAACGAAGAGAAATTTCATAAACTTATAAAGAAGGAAGAAATACACGTAATCGCTGGAAGGATGCTCAGGATTGAACTTGCCAACTTATTAATATAAAATAGTACAATAAAGCTCGGAATATTTAAAAGCCCAATATAAGAAAAATGGTAATTTGCGACAGATTTAATCAGTCGTAAACTTACGACATATTTAATCAGTCACAAACTTGCGACGGATTTGCGAAAAATTTATTATGGATTGATAATTCATCGTAAATTCCACGCACATTTGCGACTGATAATAGTATCGTAAGTTCGTCGCAAATTGTGATCAAATTGCAATGAGTTTGCGACGACCCTCGCAAATCCGACGCAAATTAAGATCATTTACCTTCACACTCAATTCTTAAGCTCTAAATTTAGTTTCATAAATATACATTTCTACAAAATAAAATAAATGTAATGATAGTTAATTTCATGCAATCATTACATGAAATGATTTAAATTTTAATTTAGGATGATACTAACAACATTTGTGTTAAATTTAGTGAAGATTAGCCAAAAAACATGAGAGAGAAAGAGAAAAGAGAGGAGAGATTTACGAGCTAGAGGGAGAAAAAGAGATGAGTATATTTCTCATTAAGTTTCAAATCAGATCCGAGTTACATATTTAACAATGAAAAGATTCAAAAGTGACTTCAGACAAAAGTGGCAAAATATCTATCGGCTAGCCAAAAGCAGTCTGGCCAAATAGAGCTCTCGGGCTGACACGAGCGAGGCCTTGGGACCACTCGGCAGCTACTCGCGTGCGTGGATAGCCGACCATATGCAAATCTTTTCCACTCGGCCAAAACGTCTCTAATAGATATAATTTGATCTTAAACTCTTCTAGAACATTCTTTGGGCTAAAAGGCCTACGCAAGCCCAATATTGCCTACATAAAATCCATTTAGCCAAGTTTGGCCTTATAAGACTTATTTCAGCATTCGGGCTAGCATAAGTCTCTCGACCATGTGTGTATCCTCTCGGGCCAGCATGTGCGTCCTCTCGCTATGCGCGTCCTTGACTTGATGATGGCCCGTCTGGCCTATAACTTGGCCAGCCTGATTTTCCTCGATTTTAATAGTTGAGATAGATTTATTGGCCTAGTCCAACACTCTGATACACAATCTTGGCCTAGTCTTGAATATTCAGCTGATACTTCATCTTTGGCCTTGTCCGACCACCCGAGACCCGATTTGGCCAAGTCTTGATATTTTGGCCAACTCTTGATCCTTTTTGATCATTGTCTCAATACTCCCCCTCAAGCTCAATCATGATTAATGATTAAATCTTGGAACTGTGAAATCTCACCTCATTAAAAATTGTAGTGTGAAAAACCTCATGGGATACAAAACACACTAAGGGAAAAAGAGTGTGAGCTCCACGATTATGGGGATCACTCATGAACTAGGTTTGTGAGTCTAATCTTGGTATGGATGAACTCACAAACCTTGAGACTTGTTTCCATGGTGAAAATGTCTGCCAATTGATCCAAGCTCCTTGTATAGCATGGCAAAATGTTTCCTTGTTCCACCATTTGTCTAACTTTGTGGCAATCAACTTCAATGTGCTTTATCCTGTCATGAAACACATTATTGGAGGAAATATGAATTGCGGCTTGGTTGTTACAATGCTCAAATCCTTGAGAAAATCCTTTAGCCAAACTAACTCATTTGTCAATTTCCTCATGGCTCTATACTCGGCCTCGACTAGAGCAAGACACAATCTTTTTCTTATTGCTTCTCCATGTGACTAGGTTCCCACCAATAAATGTGCAATATTTGGTTGTAGACTTTCTGTCCACTATATCTCCAACTGATTTCGCATCACAATATCCTACAATTTCAAAATTCTTGTTGCAACCCATCTAAATTCCCTGTCCTAGAGCTCCTTGGAGATATCTTAGGATTTGTTATATTATGTTCCAATGGTGTATTTTTGGGTTTTGCATATGTTGGCTCACTTGATTCACAGCAAAACAAATGTCAGGACGTGTAATGGTTAAGTAAATCAACTTACCAACCATTTGCATATATTTATGTTGATCCGTGTAAGGCTTGTCTTCAATCTCCCCCTCTCGAATTAATTTGTATCCTTCTATGAATGGAGTCTTGCAAGCCTTTGATATTAGCTTCCATGTCTCATTCAAAAGGTCAAGGGTGTACTTTCTTTGAGATAGAAACAATCCATCTTTAGATCTACAAACTTTTACCCAAAGAAGTACTTTAATTCTCCATGATACTTAATATCAAAGATAGATTTAAGAAAAGCCCTAGTGGATTGAATAGCTCCACTGTCATTCCCGTAGATGATAATATTATCAACATAGATGAGAATGCCAACAATACATTTTTGGTTATGTGAAGTGAACAAGGTGTGATCCCTCTCGAATTTAGTGAATCCTCTTGTGATCAAGGTTGAACTTAGCTTGTGATACTATGCTCTAGGTGATTGTTTCAAACCATAGATTGCCTTTTTGAGTCTTATCACTTTGCCTTAATTCACACATTTCTCCAAATAGGGTGGAGGGTACATATAAACTTCTTCTTCTAATTCTCCTTGGAGAAAAGCAGTCTTCACATCCATTTGCAACAAATCCCATTCAAGGTTGTGGCCAATGCTAAGATTACCCTAATTGTGTGAAGTTTAGCCACAGGTGCAAACATGTCAAGGTGATCTTTTCCATAAGTTTGAGTGAACCTTCTAGCCACTAATCTTGCATTATGCCTCTCAATGTCTCTATTGCTTTTTTTATTCGATTGTGAAGACCCACGTGGAACTCACAACTCTCTTTCCTTTAGGTAGATCTTCTTCTTTCCAAGTTTGATTCACCTCCATGGATGTGAGTTCATTTTCTATGGCATATATCCATTCTTTTACTTTTATGGAATCATTATATGACCTTGGTACTACAGCTTAATCCAACTTGCCCACAAATTCTTGATGATCTAAAGGAAAAAGAGACATTGAGCAAACCCCTTAAATTGGGTGTGCTACTGCCTTATGATTGTAGTACACCCGCATGTTAAATCAATTTGAAGGATGCTTCCTTATTCTTGTGCTTATTCTTATGGCCAGAGGTTCATCTTGCACTTGTTCTTCCAAACCTCCTTGACCACGGTTTGATATGTTCGGGTGATCATCACTTTCTTGTGTATGATTGTCTTGTTGAATCTCCAGATGATGATCTTGTTGAGTGTCCCCCTCATGGTCAAGGTGGGTTGGCTCTTGAACCTCTTCTTGATAGTCTTGTTGATCATGGTGGGTTGGCTCATTTTCTTCTCGAGCTGTGGCTTGTGGAGTGATCCCAAGGTTTTCATGAGCCTTCTACGAGTGTTAGATCTATTCAAGGGTTAACTTGGCAAGTTTTTTAATCTATCCCAATTATTTTCATTAAAATACCCTTTGCCTTCCATGAACTTTACATCCCTTGAAACCAATACTCTTATTTTCTCCGAGACATAACACTTATAGCCTTTTTTGGTTGTGGAGTAGCCTATGAACATTGCCTTACTACTCTTAGCCTCCAACTTGTTCCTCTATTCCCTGAGCATAGGCACTAAAACACACACAACCAAAGACTCTTAGATGACTTAAAGACGGTTTAGCTCTATTAAGTACGTTAAAAGGAGATATATACTTTATAACTTTGGTTGGTGTTTGGTTGAGGAGGTAACATGCTAAGACCACTGCATCACTCCAAAACTTCTTGGCACCTCCATGAGATGTCCATTTTTCCTCTCGACCACTCTAGGAGTTTAATTCACTCGGGTTGGGTCTTCATAATCTAACTTGGCTCACCAAGCCCAGCCCATCAAATTGGGCTTCAGCTCTCTTTGTCACTCGACTCATCAAGCATAGTCCATCAAATTGGGCTTCGGCTCTCTTTGTCACTCGGCTCACCAAGCCCAGTCCATCAAATTGGACTTCGACTCTGTTTGTCACTCGGCTCACAAAGCCCAGTCCATCAAATTGGGCTTCGGCTCTCTTTGTCACTCGGCTCACCAAGCCCATTCCGGAGTACAAATCCTAATACGTGTTGTTGTCTGTTGAGGCGAGCTCTCGCGGTGGGCCGAATGTCTCGGTGAGCCTATTAAGTGGCAAAGCCCATTAAAAAAGTCGAGCCCATTAAGCGAGCGCGAGTGAAAGTCAACCTAAAACGCGTGGACTTCCGAAGAGCGCGCTATCATTATGACGAGATCCATCGTTACGAGGAGAAATTCAAAAAGAAATCAGAGTATTAAATGTCATTTAAAAGATCTCATTAAGATAGTGGAGAATAGTATAAGTTGAAAAAGGAAGCCTATGAGAAGGGTGTTATGAAACTTTGGTAAACTCTTGAGAAAGAGCATTGTGTTGGGGGTCAAAAACGGTCCTGATGAAATCGATGTCTAAAAACCGTCATTGAAATGTTAATCAC
The DNA here is from genome assembly GCA_900406375.1 of Iberis amara. Classification (NCBI taxonomy): domain Eukaryota; kingdom Viridiplantae; phylum Streptophyta; class Magnoliopsida; order Brassicales; family Brassicaceae; genus Iberis; species Iberis amara. Next base: position 16,038 of record OVAV01000030.1, on the reverse strand, counting down.
ACGATCCGAACATCAAACCGCACTAGTCGTATCGTCCCAATCAATGTAACAAGCCGCGAGATTTCCGAAAATATCTTGTACATTTAGCTCACCAATTGGCTAGCTGGATCTTGTGGGAACCGAAATTCGCACTGTCAATTTCTGTTAGTTAAGGAAAATCATAGAGAACCCAAATTTTCCAGAGATCCCAGATTCTATAAATCAAACGATTGCAAGATCAAAACACGATAAACTAGAATAAAATACGAAAGTAAAAGTACGAAAGAGGGCAAAAGAGGTTTCTTATTCCGAATCGTATGAGCGTGTTACAATCAGATGATAGTCTCGGCCACAAGAACTGTTGGCGAGTATCCTAGATCTAACAACACTAATAACCTAATTGAGTCATAGCTCGCTAAGAAAGGGAAAACAATCTAAAGCCCTAAGTATTTCGGTGTAGAGAATTGAACATGTTCGTGCTCTTCCTCTTCATCTCTCTTATATAGGCTTCATGGTCGGTCCTTCTTCCTTTTCCATCTTCTGTTCTTTTGTGGAAATCTTCCTTTTCCGGTTTTTCATCTGCAGAAATCTTTCTTTTCTGGATTTCTTCCATTTCTTCATGGCTTGCAGGACAAGTCACGACCGTCATTGCGTGTGGGCTGGATTCTCGTGTGGAATCGTAAGTGGGCTGTTATCATGTTTTGGACCTTGTTTGGGCCGTTTTACGGTTTAGGCGATTTTACGATTCCTATCAGAAAAACCAACCTTTCGCGCGATGATACGATAAAGACTTTGCGTAACGCTAATATCAATCTTATAGGTGAGATAACGTTAGCGTTTAAGTTAGCGGTTATCGTTCCATACAATTGATAATTGCGGACACGTCCTTACGACCATTCCGAAGAGTAATGGTTTGACCGTATAGTCAAGATAATCTTAGTTCTTCGACTAAACGTCATCGTTTTATATGATCAACTTTATACATAGAGATTTCATGATTCTTTCGCAAGTTCAAGGAGATAATCGTATAGTCGAGGTAACATCTATGTTTTAGGATAATCGAAACAGTCTATATGATTAATTCGAGACTTGTGCGAGTTTTACGGTTTTTATCGCATAACTCTAACGAAAACTTGGAATGATACGAAACAAAAAACGGAAGAAGCGAGATGAAGTCAGCTCGCCAGTTGGGGAGTTGAACATGCATAGTTCAGCTCGCTAGTTGGCGAGGTGAACGTTTGTCGTTCAGCATATACGTTCTTGTTTGTCCGTAAATAGTGTTCGAAACTAAAGCGTTTGTCTGAAGATTATGATTTACTTATTGTTGTTCTGAAACGCATTTGTCGAGGTCTTTCATATTTCTCGGACATTGATTTCGAGTATGCTGGCTTTGATCCCGACATTGGTCGTAAGCGGATCACCTTGCCTTGTTAAAACCTTAGTGATTGGAAAACCTGATGGAAAAAAACCTTCTCGACTAAGGACAAAAGAGTACAGAGATGATCGCTTAGCGGTTCTACGATTGTTGCTTGATCTTTCCGAAGCATATTCCCTATGGTCTTTCAGAAGTATCGCGACTTTAATTTTTTGTGTTCCGTTGATCGGGATTAGTACGGTTTGATTCTTGGATCGACGGTTCTGAGACATAAATTTCGTTGTGACTGTTTTTGACCCCAACAGATAGCCCCACAGCTCGCAAGAATCATTGGAATGTTCTTCTGAGGTAGGAGTTAGGCAAGTTTGGCAAGTTAGGTGGAATTGATGGCTCAAAAATCCGAAGATGAATAGTAAAAAATTCATCTATAAATTTGAGAAGTTACTTTTTTAAACTTCACTCATCCACTTTTCAAGAAATTCTTAAAGGTAGAAAATTCTTATTCTCTCAAATCCTTTATTGTTTTCCCATTTTCATTATGAATTACAATATGGGAGTTGCCGCGAATGCGTTGCCGTCGATCTCAAGCCTTGAAAGCTGACGAGTTTAGGAAGGAGGCCTTATGCCAAAAATCAAGTTTTTGAGACACTCGATTAACCCGGAGGAGGTGGACGCGTATTGGCACAAAACATGCAGCATGGAGGCCCCGCCTCCCGAATCATGGGGTCCGTCAAGGCCCAAGTTCGGCAGAAACACTGACAGTCCGAGCGATTGTCGAGCGTCCTTCTTGAACACTATTTGAGAATTTTGTAAAGTCCCGGACGACATGCAGTTTCGCTTGCCCGTACAGGGGGAGGAAGATAATTCTCCGCCTCGCGGTTGGTTTACATGTTACGAGGCGCACTTATTATATTGCTGACTGTGGTTTCCCGTTCCATAAGTTATAGTCAAATTTTTGGATCGATATGGCTTATCGATCGGCCAGATTTCACCGCGCGGTCTCTACCACCTTATCGGAATCTTAGTCCTTGGCTATGAGCGAGGGATGGATCTGGACGTTGATTACCTTACAACACTTCTTCATCTAAAGGGTTCAGATTCGACGCTAAAGTATTACCTGGCGCTGCAGAATTATATGGCGATCATCCAATCGTTCCAATCCAACATCCATAGATGGAGCAGGCGTTATTTTATTCATATAGATATTTCTTCTGTCAAGGAGGAATATATTCCATGTTTTAGGCGGGAATGGGGTCCGAAGGGTACTATGGTCAGATATTTGACTCGTTTTCGGTTTTCTGATGCCCAACGTATATCTTTTTTTTCCGCAGTTGTCAATCATCTTCCTCCGCATCAGCAAGATCTGTATATTGTTAGGGATCTTCTCAGAGGCGGTCTGCTTCATTGGGATTATTTTTCGCCGCAACGAAACGTTGTTGCCTACACAACGCCCGAGCTCATCCCGACGTTGTCGAAGAAGAGGTAGAACCAGCGATGGAGGGCTTTATTCCGTATGAGATGCCGCCTGCAAGGGATAGGGAAAAGTCTCCGAGGAATGAGGGTGCTACCTTCGATGTGGGTTGTTCTGCCCAAGTTGGGGAAGGATCGACTACCGGGGTCTGTTTAAATGACTTTGAATGTCTGAATTAGATCCCGATACCTTTGTTCGGAGCCGATTTTTTTACTTTTTGGATGCCACCCTTACTCAACCTCCTATTGCGGAAGGGATCGTAAGATCGAAGGAGTTTGCTAACTTTTCGAGGGGATTCGGATAGGGTCTCCACGCGCTGGATGAGGCTCTTAGAGCACGTGAGCGAGAGGCGCGAACGGCTCAGTTCAAGGCCGAGAGACTCGAGGAGGAGAACTCTCGTTTTAGGAGATATATGGAATAAATGGCTTGGAAGCAAGCGTCGCAAGTTCGCCGCGCAATCAGGCAGGGCAAAGCGAGATACTTTCGATCGTGGAGGATCGGTCGACTCATTTCGAGGCTTGGTTCGATCGATTGGAGCAGACGCACAAAACTGTCGAGGTTTTTGGACAAGTATGAAGATGAGATATCTCTAATCCCTCCGATTGAAGTGGAGATTCGAGAGTGCTGGGCTCCGATCCCTGTTTCTCCTTATTCACAGGATGTTGGAACCGCGGCGGGTGTTGAAGAGGAAGCAGTGGATCAGGATCCAAGACGGTTCGGTGCATCGTGTTCTGGTTATTACGATCCCGGTCATTAAAGAGCGCGGGTTCATATAAAAGGAGTATGTTCCTTATTTAGATTATGATTTTGGCCGAGAGTGACCGTTTTTAGTTTAGTAGAATCACCGTATGTGGCTTTGAATCCTCATCGCTCCACGGCTTTTTGTAAGTTGTGTTTATGTGAATATATGGTTCAGTTATCGAGACATAATTACGAGTAGTCAATTCGTATTTTGTTCTCTGATTTGTCGCTATGTTTAGCTTATCTGTTTTGGACACGAGTTTTTCGAAAAATCTGATTTCTGAGTTATGTGGATTTGTGTGTGTGAGCGACGAGACAAGTTTAGGAATCTCGTATCAGTGTTTGATACTCTGTCTAAAGTTGTTAGAGACCAGTGTGCTGGATTTAGGGCAAGACCTAGGTTTATTCTTAGTTTTAGGGCGTGCGGCGACTATTCCGGCTTACGTATCCCGTTTGTGATTTCAACCTGATTCCGTTTCGATATTGGAATCTGCGATAAATTTGCATCGATTGGGAACTGAACATCTCTCTGAAAAAACCATTTTTTAGTCGTTCGGAAGTGCTGACCAAAATTTTTGTTTTTGTAGTGCTGTTATCCTTGTGTCAGATGTGTGAGAATCGATCTTACGAAAGGTTTAGGTGACTGGTTCGATACAGGAGTGAGTGTTTGCTCGTTTTGGTTTTGAAGTCTGTGCAGATTGCATTTATACGAGTTCGGAAGTTCATGATGTCTCGCTTTTTCCGAAATATCTTTTTCCGTTTGAAGGTTTTGCGTTTTAGAATTTGTTTGAGAGATTTTCATGCGGTTCGTTGAAGGGCGCTTTTGCGCTTCTAAACGAGGCAGATGTTTTAGTCGGATTTTGTTTAAGAGAGTTTTCGTATGATTCATGTTTTCAGGTTGTACGATGATTTTTGTCTGTTATTTAGGATTTTTTTTAGTGGAGTCGAATATGTTTGTGAGTCGTAAGAAGATAGCAAAAATTTCTAAGTAAGAATGCGTTTTTCTTATTGCCGAAAAGTTTCAAAAATATCGAGTACATGAATGCGGATATTTTGAAATATGGGAGTATACGTATACGTACCCACTCCCCCTTTTTTAGAGAGGGGGACAGTTGCACTTTTCTCGCAAAAAGTTGCCAATGTACCCTTTTCGGGGATCAAGCCGTCTCGTAGTTTAGTTTGTTCTCGTGAGTCTGATTACTCGCTTGGTGATGTTGCGTCATCTGTTTTGGCCGCGATGGCTACAGTTGGGTCGACGAATTTTTTGGGCGTTGGTTGCGCCGTTTTGTCTGGGATGTTGGGCTCGAAGGCGTGATCGCCTTCTTCCGGTTGAGCCATTTCTTGAGTTGACGAGTCTAGTTCGTCTTTTTCTGAAGTGTTTTCAGGTTTTTCTGAAATGTTTTCGGTTAGAGGCTGAGTTGTCTTCGCTCGTTTGGGTCCGACCGTTGGTGTTGTTGTGACCCGTCTTAGTTTATGCTCCGCTAGGAAGCAGAGTCTTCCCTGTTTTTGACATCCCTAGATTGTGGATATTCCATGGGGAGTCGGGAATTTGATGCCTAAGTGGTAAGTTGATAGGACCGCTTTCATGGAGTTTATCCAAGGCGTTCCGATGATCACGTTATAGATTGCAGGATGGTCGACTACCGCGAAGTCGACGATTTTGTTGACTTCTTTTGCCACGACTGGAAGCTGGATCGATATGAGAGTCATGGTTGTCGTGCCGGAGAAACCAATGAGTGGTTTTCGCGTGGGTGTGACTTCAGACAGTTTGATTTCCATCCTGTTTAGCGTATCGCGGAATATCATGTTTACAGTACTTCTCGTATCGACGAGGATTCTTGCGACTTTGATATCTCTTATGACTAGGTCGATTACGAGGGGGTCGCAGTGTGGTGTGTCGATTCCGACAACTTCGCTTTCCTCGAAAGTGATAGTATCATTGGGCGATTCAGAGGGCGTGAAGAGAAGGTGATCGGGCCAGTTGGCGCTTGATTCATCCTTGCGATGATACGCTTTTATCGCGGAGACGCTATCTTGACAGTATTGCGATCCTCCGATAATCATATTCACTCGGCGACGATTCACGTCGCTACCATTGTCTTCAACCCCTCTTCCGCATTTTCCTTCCGTTCGGGGACCCTGAGGTGTGTTGTTGCCTGGCGGTGCCTGGTCGGACCTAGGTGGTCGGTTAGCCCCTCTAATGAGATCGTTTACACTGGATACTTCTGACATCTCTCCTGTGAGTAGTTTTGTCGTTAGCTTTGCTCTGAGAACTTTGCAGTTCGCCATGGAGTGACCCTTTGTTTGGTGAAACTCGTAGAAGGTGTTTTTGTGGTGAGAGGTGTTTTGAGTCTAGGTATTACCCGATGATTTTCTTCGTTCGTACGACGGGTTGATAGCATAGTTGTGTGCTCCATGAAGATTTTCTCCCTCGTGATAGACGTACTTATCGTTACGAGGGTTTTTCTTTTTCAATTTCTGCTCCGCTGGCGCGTTTTTTGCGAATGCTTTTGTCGACTTATGCTTCTGCGACAAAAATTTCATCACATCTTCGATGGTGATGAAGTATGTGGCTTTATGAAGAGCGTCCTGGATTTAATGTGGTTTTTCGAGGGCTATCCACTTTATGAATTTTGACTTATACCAGAGTGTTTTTTGGAGCGCGTCTATAGCTACCTTATCGCTGATCCTGGTGAATCTAGACATTACGACCTTGAATCATTTCATGAAATCTCAGAGAGATTCATCTTCTCTCTGAGCCAAGCTCAATAGATCAACGTCGGAAGTTTCCGTATCCATGATCATGGAGTACTGTTTAAGGAATTTCGCAGAGAGTTGTCGGAAGTTTTCGATGGAGTTGTGTTTTAGTCGAGAGAAAAATTCGAGAGCCGTTCCCTGGAGGTGTTCGAGGAAAAGGAGACAAAAGCATGCGTGTTTTTCACCCTCCTTAAGTTTGGACCTCGCCATCGCAATTCGAAAGGTTTGCAGATAAGCTTTCGGATCGGTGGTTCCGTCATACATAAGGATTTTTATTTTTCCGGGGTCAGAGATCTGAGCCTTAGTTATGCGTGCCGTAAATGGCATTTTTTGGGCTTCCTTGAGGATTTGGTCGATTTCCGGTGCCGCACTAGTAGCGTGGTGAATTTGCGATTTTACTGCATAGACTTCCGCAACGGTTTTTGTAATATAGTCTTTGAGATCGCGAAGACGACTACTTCACTTATTAGATTAGTATTAGCTGCCTATCCCAGAATAATTTCATCAAAGTCATAGTTTGTGACCTTTGGAGTTTCTCGGCGTTTATTACGGATGTTCCGAGCCTGTTCCTCAGCAAGTTTTTCTTGTTCTACCCAGAAGACATTTTTTCTTCTTCCGTCATGGGTTTTTCGAACTGGTGATCTTTCCGAGCCGAGCAGTTGCTTCTTCCCCTTGGATGCACATCTGTGTCTTCGTCCGAAGATTCGGACTGTTCGCTGAATTCCAGGTTAAGTCGCTCGACATCATTTTTTTTCGTTTCCCCGTTGAAAGGTGGAGGTTGATGACGTTTTTCAACGTCGCGTCGGGAGTTGTCTCGTCAGAATTTTTTTGAGGCGGTTCCTTTGGCGCGTTTTGCACCCTGTCGAACGGGGTTGCGAAATCAAGCCTTCTTTCGTGGAACTTGGTTGTTCCGCGTGGGGGGGGGGATGGTTATGGTTCTCACGGTTAGGGTTTCAACCTGTTTCGCAAGAGAACTCGTTTGCTTGTCTTGTTCTTCTGACTTCCTTTCGAGAGTTGAGAACATCTTCTTAATCTCTTCGAACGCTGCAGTGTTTGCATCAGCGTCGACTGCGGTGACGTTCGTTGGCGAAATTTTCTCAACGTTGTCGTTCAGTAGAGCACCGTCACGAGCCGGTTGGTCGTTTTGATTTTCAGTAGACATGTCTGAACTTGTTGTTTGACGTGAAAGAAATCGCTTGTCCCCTCTTTCTAGCGTCAAACTGTGGGAACCGAAATTTGCACTGTCGATTTCCGTTAGTTAAGGAAAATCAGAGAGAACCCCAATTTTCCAGAGATCCTATATTTCTGTGCGAGATGAATCGTAAGTTGACGAGATGAATCTTATAAATTCATCTCACGTTTTTCTTTCTTTTGTTTAACCTTTTGTTACTTGTTTTTATGTTGGCTTCCCTTGTTTGGTTATGTTTCCGGGAAAATTGTTTCTTCCGCCGGTTTTGGTTTTCATAATTTGTGGCTTTGTTGTCGAATCAGTACCAATATAATCCTTCTAGATGTCAAAAAAAGAAAGAGATGAAAAAAATCTAAATGAGTTAACCATGTAACAACTCACTAGAGCATCTCCAATGTAAAACTCTTTTTTTTACTCTAAAATGGATTCATTTTTTTTGGAGTTGGTTTTGTTCAACCCTACTCCATTTTTTGGTGTACCTCCATTTTAGAGTGGAAAATGGAGTAAAAATGGATTCACTTTACTCTATAAATGGAGTAATCCCATTTTTACACCATTTTGGAGGGGAAAATGGAGTAGGGTTAGACAACATTTTATTCTAAACTTCATTTTCTACTCCAAAATAGAGTTTAGAGTAAAAATGAAGTAGGATTGGAGATGTTCTTATATTTTTTCATCAACGCACTTTATTATTTATCACAAAATACATTTTCTAAATCTACAAATAAGAGTCTGAAGTGTAAAGTAAAAACGACACAATTTCAGGTATAAGCATTCGTTGCGAGAAGATCTGCTTTTGTATTGTTAACTATGTGACAATGCACGCGTGAAAATCCTAAGAATGAAATGAATAAAGAGTCAAATTCTCCTAACTTCGTTGCGAAAGCTAATAAATCCTCTGATTTTGAAATCATAAAGGCTAACTTTATGCAACCCATTTCATAACCTAGAGTAGACTTAGAGGTATGTGTTCGGTTCCTTGGTTTGGTTCGAGTTGGTTCTGCTCGGTTCCAGCTCTTTTGATTTTTTTTTTAATATAAGATCCATAGAGGAACCATTAGAAAATCGGAACCGTTCCGTTCGATTTTAGATCGGTTTGGTTTCGGTTTTATCTAAAAAATAAAACTATTTGAGAACCAAAAAATTAAAAGTTTCAGTTTGGTAAATTAACAGAAAAATTGAAAATAACCGATATATCCGAAATCGAATTAGCCAAAAGAACAAAAATATTCGAAAGAAACGAAAATATCTAAAAATAACAAAAAATTCAAAAATTGATTAAAAAAAACATATTCAGAGATCTTGGTATCAAACACTTATTTTATATTTTATGTTCTTATGGTCCCTAATAGTTTTTTCGGTTAAAAATCAATATTTATGGTTCTTGATAAAAGAGAACCATCCTTATAATTTGAAAAGGAATCGTATTCGAATAAAATCTGATTTTTTGGTTCGATCGAGTTAGGTCTACGGTTCCGAGTAATTGCCCACTCTTGATACACTATATAATTCCATAATCACATGCCACGACATATAACAATGGGCAATTGGATAATTGGATGCATTAAGTTGGCAAAAGGAAAGAAAAGTCTTGCAGCAAAAGAAAAAGTCATCTGCCATACCGGACAAATTCACACACATATACATATAATAATTTTTGACGAAAAACAAAAAAATGCATATAATAATTATGTATATTAAAATCATTATATTTGAAACATTTACATGTGTATTCCATTTTCATTTTGTAAGCTTATTTCATCGAACCAGACCAAAAAAAAAAGTTTGAACCACGTGTAAAAATAATAGGGCCAGAATTTGGGGAATCAAAGAGATTGCAGAGAAATTATAAAAAAAAAAAAAAATTGTAAAGAAGGTTCGGTACAAACCAATTTCACCTAAATCGCTCCTTCTTCTTCTATAAATATTTGCTTCTGATTAAAACCCTTCCCCCAAATTCTCAATTCGGATTCTCTCTTTGGGTAAACACTACTCTCTTTTTTTTTTTCTTTTTTTTTTGGAACCTTTCTGTTGAATATCTTTATCTCGCCTTCGAATCTTTGTCTCGGATTTGACGAAATCATCGTTGTCTCTCGTTACCGCTCGTTTTCTTGTTTAAAGCGAAACAGTGCTCAATCTACTTGTGGCGTTTAAACGGAGAAAGATTCTCTTTGAATTCTTCTTAATCTGAAAACGAAACTGCGAGATTGAGTGGAGGTTTTGAGGGATTTGGAGTTGAGTTTAGTGTTTTCTTGGTTCTGTTGTGGGGCGGATTGGTATGCGAGAGGAAGGAGATAATATGGTGCCTCGAGGAAATGAAACAGACGGTGATACGGCGTCGTTTGAACTCGTTATTGGTTATGCTTTGACATCTAAGAAGAAGAAAAGTTTCTTGCAACCTAAGCTTGAAGTTCTTGCTAGGTATGAAGTTGTAAAACCATTTCTTGTTTTCATTTTTTTATCTGCGTAAAGGAGTGTGTAGAAATTATTGAACATTCGTTTTATCATCTGCCAGTGTACTTTTCCTAGAAATTCTACACGTTTCATAGGAATGTACATTTTTATTTGAAGTTGTTTTGCCAGATTTGGTTGTTGTCCCTACTGTGTACGATGCTGTTTGGTTGATTCTACTGTAGAATATGCTGATTTTTTTTTGTATTTGGTTTGATTGATATTAGCCATGTTTTGTCCATAATCGAACTATTTGCAGATAATATGTTTGTGGCGCCAGGAATCATGCCTTCTTTCTCTTGGAATATTCCTTTATACAGTCTTTTGGGATTACTTTTTCTCTTGGAAATGTTCTTTAAAATACTAGTTGTTTATCTATAAACCTTTCAAACACTATTGAATAATTTGCTTATCAACAAGGACAAAAAGGTTTTAGTTTTGTGTTAGCTTTTCACAGCTTTCTGGTCAACAATCAGCTTAGTTATTATGCCTTTCTAGTTCTTTTCCATAAGTTATTTAAAGCAGATGCTGACATTAGCTATTGTTTGGGGTTTACAGGAAAAAAGGCATTTCTTTTGTTTCCATTGACCAGGACAAGCCACTCTCTGAACAAGGTCCATTCGATATCGTTTTGCATAAGGTTTGTGATGGAAAGCGTTTTTGCAGAGAATTGAGCATTTATCCTTCTATATGTTGGAAAGTTTAGTTTTCCTTAAAATTCTAATGGACAATACGATTGTTTGTTTGCAGTTGCTGGGAAATGTGTGGCATGAGGTTATTGAGGTTCGAAAAACTCCCTGCCTTTTCTGTAATATTTTCTTACTCAAGGAACTGTAGTTTAAATGCTACTATCAATCCATTCCTCTAATTAACACAGAGAAAAAGCCTTTGGTTAGCTTGGAGAGTCAGAGAAACTTGGTTCTATTCAACTATTACATAAATAAGTGATATCTGACAGATATCTATCTAGTCTGAATGACTTTCATAAAACTCTTATCATTCTGCGGAAAATATTTAGTCATCATGTTTGAATAGCAGTTCCTGTTCCATTTCCATTCCAAAGCTGCTTATGTTTTTGGTCTCCTGTCTATGCTTGTAGGCTTATCAACAAAAGCATCCAGAGGTGATTGTGCTTGATCCTCCATGTGCAATCCAGTCTATATATAATAGACAATCGATGCTCCAGTGTATTGCAGATTTAAACCTTCCAGATTGCAATGGTACAGTCCTTCTTTATTCTTCAGAGTAGGAAAATCATAAGTTTTTCATGAAATGATATTGTAGCTGCTTTGTAGGCATGATATGTGTTCCAAAACAAATGGTTGTTTTAAAAGATACAACATCTAACACTGACGAAGTTGCAGAAGCCGGTCTAAAATTTCCATTAGGTATAAATACTCATATCTAGCGTTTTCATTTTGAATGTTCTTCTTCTCAAATTGTGTGATATAGCTCCCTTATTGATTATGTGAACTAGGATTCATTGGTGCATGTTCGTATATACCTGCAGTTGATCAATACCTCTTTTAATCTACTTGTCCAGTTGCTAAGCCACTTTTGGTAGATGGAACTGCAAAGTCCCATCAATTGTTCTTGGCGTATGATCGTCCCTCGCTTGCAGAACTTGAACCCCCTTTGGTTCTTCAAGAATTTGTTAATCATGGTATCTAGTTCACCTTACAATTCAATATGCATTGTGAGATATCACTTAAATCTGCAATGTGGTGCCTGTAGGTGGAGTTCTCTTCAAGGTTTTTGTTGTTGGTGATGTGATAAAGGTGGTTCGGCGATTCTCTCTACCGAATATAAGCAACGTTGAAATAGCCAAAGTTGCTGGTGTGTTTCAATTTCCAAGGGTATCATCTGCTGCAGCTTCAGTAGACAAAACAGATTTGGACCCTAGTGTTGCTGGTTAGTCTTCTTGGAAAAAGAGATCTATTGCAGCAGACTTGTATCATATCATATTGTATGTTTATGTGTTAAATGTTGCTGCAGAGCTACCTCCAAAGCCATTACTTGAAGGGCTTGTGAGAGAATTACGAAACCGATTGGTATATGGATCATAATGCTTTATATAAATAAAATAGAATATATAGCTGTTTCTCTTTGTAAGATTCTGGATTTTTGGTGTGTAGGGACTACGACTGTTCAATATAGACATGATCAGAGAACATGGGAGCAAAGATGTGTTTTATGTCATTGACATCAACTATTTTCCTGGTAGGTTTCTATGAATTTTCAGTTTCTCAGTTGATACTGATTTGATAATGTGATTTGGGATTCAATCTGTAGGTTATGGAAAGATGCCGGATTACGAGCAAGTGTTTGTCGATTTCTTCCTGGGTTTGGGGCAAGCGAAGCACAGTAAGAGACAGTGAGTGAAAAGTGGATTAGATTGTGAAAGTGATTCAAACTCTTTGCAAGCTGAGAAAATGTGTTGAGAGATGATAGCTATGTACAGAAAAAATAGCAGTAACAGTTGACAAGTTTTGATTAGTGATCAAATTCGTTGTTTTACTACCATATAATATGTTTCTTTCTATTGGCATTAGAGTCTTTGAACAGTGGTAAGATTCCATTTCTGTGGCCCTAAACGTTACAGGTTTTTGAAACAGGACATCGTGTCTCTGTTTCTTTATCTGGTTTTGGTTGGTGATCTCCTTAGCTCCGTGATCAGTAGACTCATTGATCATCAACTAGCTTTTGTTTTTTTTTTTCACAACTAAGTGATTACAAAGAACAAAGGAACATCAAACATGTACATAAAAGATGGAAATAACCAAAACAAAAGGATAAAGGCAATAATAGCCATGATAAACCAAATAAATTGGTTTTTGATAACAAGTCAAAAGAAGATAAGAGACAATGAACATGCTCAACTCTAAGGATGAAACAAAATTCAATTATAGATTCTTGACTCCATTAACGATGGTCACTTTAAGATGTGACTTTTGAAGACTATCTACAATCGTTGCTTCTAGATTCTCTACTTTGAGAAGTCTAGGTAACTTGAGATCTTGATTCGGTTCCTCAATAGCTTCGAAGCTTTGAAACATTCTATCAACTTTGAAGGGTTGAAATAGATTACGAACAACGGGCAATATGTTTGTACAAACCCTTCGTGAAATCCCTCAACACAACAAACATATATGTCTTAAAATTTTTCCATGGAAGTAATTTCCTTGGATACAAAGTTCTTCTGACAAAATCTATTTGAGGAGGGAGGAGGTTTGGCCGAGACGGAACAATACCGATGGATAGGTGTGAAGTAAACTCGTGAAATCCAAAGTCACGAACTACTTATTTACCCAAAAACTGAACATAAAGAAACCGCATCACATACTAGTCGGGCATAAGCTCTTGGAAGGAGGATGCCAACTGAAATAAAATCCAAATTTATGAGAAAATGTAACACTTCATGAGTTTCAGCTTTTCAATACATCTTGACAACGTTAAGATGCTGCAATGGATGATACTCAACGGGATGAAGTGGGGACATAAAGTTCCTGAAATCCCTAATTATATACTGCTCAATTGTTTTGTTTCCTTGAGCATTAACATATAAATTAGAGAGGTAACTTTTTGTCGCACTCCACCGTAGAACAAAGCCCGATTCCTGTATCTTGAAAAACAAGCACAAAGATTCTCATTTCAACATACACGGTCTCAAGACCGGTTACCGTCAACTGTGACTTCAAGATACAAAAGCTTAATGCTTCTATTAGTGAGCTCACTTGAAAAGAGTTGCAGTGGCGAGTAGGGAGGTTTGGGGATCCATATTCGACCACAAGCATCTCGTCCTTACAATAAAGTCTGAGATTTACCTGGTGAATAGTCTTGGACCGGAGCAGGGAGTGGTCATGCGAACCATAGCACCACAGAATAGGAATAATGGTGCGGTTAGTGAGTAGTGGTGGGACTTATAGAGGGTTAGGAGACGCAGCGACGAAGAGGAGCTCCATGAGAAGCCTCGACAACAGAGGAGGCGGAGCAATGACGAGAGGCAGGAGGAGGAGGCCGCGAAGTCGGTTACGGCGACCAGATCTCGAGACGAAACGCCAGAGACTTGAGAAAAGAACGCAAAACAAACGGAAAAGAGAGACTAAAATCTGAGAAGAGGAGGTGACCCCAGCGGGAAACGCCGCCACCGGCGTCGATGAGCAGCATCGTCAGAAGAGAATCGGGTCTTGAGTTTGAGAGCGTCCTTGACGGCTAAACCTATCAACTAGGTTCAATTATCTTTTCAAGTAGCCATTAATGACATTTGTTATCAACTCCGCAATTAAATCCTTGACGATAGAACAATAGGATGATTCCCTTTTCATCTTGCCTGACATTTTTGAAGTTTTGCTTATCTGAACATAACCAGTTCAGCATTCTGGGTCATCTACTCAATCTAGAATGTCAAAAGATGTCAAAATTTCATCATAGATATACCAAGTAAGTGGCAGTTGTATCAAAGAGTCTGAGGAGTGGCTTTAACACAAGTAAGGTTTCAGCTCATTTTCCAATATGCAAATGACATGGATAGAATCCTATAGAAAACGGTCTGGACTTATAATGTATGGTCCATTGTGATATATTACTTTTAACTCAATTTATAAATAAATGGATGTTAATTCATAGAAATACAATAAGCATAGCGAATTCTTTTAACTCAACTCAACTTCTACATGATAAAGAAATTCATTAACTTTTCTTTTATGCAGATTTCTTATAATTACATTGAAATAATATTGTGCATTGATTTACTATAAAGCAATATGAATTATTTCGTAGGTAGGAAAATTGTTTTAGTCGCTACTATCGATGCGGTTAATAATTCATGAAAGTGATGTGGCTTCCAAATAATGTAACATTACATTGCAATCTTACAGTAATTATTATGATGTAAAAAATTTACAACTACAAAGAGAAGAAACATGCAAAGTAAAAAAATACAGAGTAATACATAATCATAAAAAATGTAAAATATAAAAAATATAAGCTAATCAGACTTGGACGAATAGTCGGAAGGAGTCGAGTGTCAATCATCATCATCAAGTTTTTCAATTGATTCTTCGAACACTGAATGAGTTGTAATCGCTTCAGTATGTAAAGTAATGGTATTTTCAAATTGGGTGAAATTAACAACAAGATCAACATCGAGAGAAATTCTAACATGCACCATTTGGTTACTTCCACTTGGTTTTAAAGCATCATGTTGAGAAACTTAATGTATGTGTCCTATAGGGTTTCTCGATGTCACGATAATCTAATGATCGTTCTTACGTGCAACTCGTGGGTAGCTAATGTAGCATACCTAAAATAAAATTAATTAAGAACTTAGAAATAATTAATTATAATTATGTTACATTATCGTAAAATATAATTAGTTATACTTGATTTTTTTGAGAGGCTAGAATAAATGTATCATAGTTTAGAAGTCTTCACCTTGAGTGTATCGATGTGATCCTAAATTGGTCGACTCATACACGACAACCAGTAGAAATAATACTGATTGTATAAAAACACAATACATCTCGATTTTATCATGCTCGAGTAACAAACATCTATTATTTATTTGAAGATTTTATATGTACATAACGTCGCCAAATTGAGACGAAATATCATAATCACATGTTGTCTTTCGACTTCCTCATCATGAACTATGAATGCATGTCCTCGGGTACGTGGTCACAATGTAGTTTGATCCATTAATAAATTCTAATAACCATGTGGGAAACATTCTCTCTTTATAAACTTCATCTGCAACCTACAAAAATTGAAAAATATTTATTTTGTATTTATTTTAATATTTAAGAAATTTAAGCAATTTAAATAATTTAATGCTAAATAACAACCAAAAAGAAAAAATCTCTTTACTTGACAACTTGTAGTTGTTTTTCATTGTTTTTTGTGTAATGAGATTGAATCAACGCCATGTACAACATATCAAATAATTAACAAATGAAAAGTGATATTTATTAAGTACAAATGAGTAATGAATAAGTTGGACTACCTTTCAAACTCCATAAGATCTTCATAGTTCTTGATAATATACATATATATATATATATATATATATATATATAT
>OVAV01000029.1:0-31198 GCA_900406375.1 Iberis amara | reverse complement strand
GCAACAAGATCTGAATCATCTGTGTATATATCTGTACCCCAGAGCTGACCACCTCTTACCTGCATAGACAGGAGCAACAATACAGAGAGACGTGTTACCCGAATTAATAAGTAGTACACATTCATAGAGCTTAAACAGAGACATAGATGGGAACGAAAAGCTTATATGAGAAACAAACAACACAAGATTTCTGAGAAAGATTTGGATGTATACTTGGCGATTAGTAGCAGTAACATGCTCAGCTGGAATCCTAACTTCAAGAGTGGGGCCGTTAGTAGCGAAATCGCCACTTTTGTCAGGATGAGAAGATTCATATTCCCTCCACAACTTAATCAGTTCTTGCATACATTCACCAACTTTGTAAACAATAATTGGCATCTCTGATTTTCCTGAATCATCAGTATAAAAAAAATCAACAAGCTGATGCTCTGAACAGATTATGGGCAGAATATTGTTTGTTTTCTTTAACAGCACAAAAGGTATAAAGTTTGTAGAAGATAAAGACAAGCCTAAGAGGGCAGCAACATAGAAATAGATTGGTTATCAAGGAAATATATTTTCGTAGATGAACATGTAAAAAAAGTAATATGAATTTAACCGATCTTTTACTGACGTTCTCCAAGCAGTGTAATTCAATGCTTTCATGAGGATATAGAAGTGAATGATTACCTTGTACTCTGCAAAATAAACACAATAAAAAAAGGATGATACATTAGATGCCAGATTAGTGAATAAGAAAAGCCTTGGATTAAGCCAATGGCTAACTTACAAATTCTTCTTAACACAGAAAGAAAACGAGGCGGTAGGGAAGAATATCAAAGAGATCAAGTGACAATACAAACACACAAATCTGGGAACACAGATTTCTTCAAATACGTTTCTTCTCTTGAATAGAAATACAATAAAGGTAACAAGATATTTCAACAATAAAAGCCCTCATTATCATATAATATCGAATCACCGGCAGATTTTACTTAATAGGCTCAGATTTCAATCATCTGTGGCATCTCTCGAAATGGCAACGATATTAAAAATTTCTGCTAAGCAATGGAAAGCAAATAATTGGTCAAAACTAAGTAAAATTAAATGAGTAAGACAGAGAGACGCACCCTTCGTTGTCCTGACTCCTTGAACGAACAAGGTCGCGATTTGTGGTTTGTGGGCTGCCTCTCGGTCTCAGCATTCTCTTTCGCTGTTGAACTCCATAATTGAAGGCATCCTTTTCCCTCTCTGCTAGTCCTTCGCCCTCCAAACACCCATCTTCAGATTCTTTGTCACCGATTCTGCTGCGTTTTTCAACTCTTTCAGCTTCGGAATCACCATCCCTCTCTCTCCTTTTATCCTTTGATTCTCTTTCATCTTTTTCCAAGCCATCAGGTTCATTCTGCTTCTTCTGCACTGGTGCCATATTTTCCTGTTCTGCAGGCTTAGCAGATGCTTCTCCTAACTCTTTCTCGTTCTGGGAGATCTCGTTCTCAGCACCAGTCTGTGGCTCTCTTTTGATATGATCTTTCTCTTTCTCCTTATTCCTTTCTCGATCTATTTTCTCTCGTTCCCACCTATTGGTTTCTCTTTCTTCTCTTCCAACCTCTTTAGGCTCACTCACAACACTACCAACAAGCACAGATCCTCTACGGTCATTTCTGTCCTTGTCTCGGTCTCCCCATTCTCGATGCTTCAAGTCCTTTCTTTTCTTATCTTTATCCTTAAATCTATCTTCGCTTTTTGCATCAACCTTGTTTTCACCAATGGTTTCACGCCCTTCCAAATGTGGTCCCTCCACAGGTGCCGAGAAATCTTTCACCCCGGCCTCATTTGGACTTGGGCTTGGGCCTTGCGGAACTCGGGATGGAATCCACGGATCCACATTTGCACTTGAACCTTCAGAAACTCTCTTCCCTCTATGGTAATCTTTCTGCTCTTTCCAAGCCAAATGAGCATGCCCGTCTTTTTCCATTTTAATCTCAGACTTTTGATCATTGTAATTCTGATTCTCCCTATCAAACTTTACATCCCTAATATAGCTTCCGCTATTACCTTTTCCGCTAAAATCATCAACTACACGCTCAAACTTTATATCCCTATCACCCTTAGGACCTTGAGTCTCTCTCCCATCATTCCTAATAGAGCTTCCGGCATTACCTTTTCCGCTAAAGTCATCGATTACACTATCAAATTTAACGTCCCTGTCACCTTTATGACCCTGAATCTCCCTCTTCGTCTCACCATATATCTCTCTCCCATCATTCCGGTTTTCTCTGTTATCAACCCTAATTTCTCTACCATCCTTAGTACCATCTCTCTGCTCCAACAACAGAGGAGTGTGAGTCAAATGTGGATCATTTGAAGAAACCGATGGCAGAGAAGGAGATCGATACACGAGTTGAAGAGGAGATCGTCTATCTCCATCTCTAGGATCACTTCTAGGAGCTTTAACCGTTCTTGATTCAGCATCATAAGCAGAAGCAGCAGCAGCAGCAAGTGGTGGATGAGAATGGGAATGAGGAAGCGTATGAAGTTGAGATTGAGGTTGAGACTGAAGATGCTGATGAGGTTGTTGATGGTGGTGATGAATCTGAGCCGGTGGTGGAGTTACAGGAGGATGAGTAGATTTAGGGTAAGATCCTGAATCTTCGTGAGGGTATTTTGCTGATGAAGAAGAAGATGGATGAGTAACACCACCATCTTCGTGAGATCTCTTCGGAACACCACTCATCACTCCAAATTCACCAAAACGAAACCCTAAAAAAAATCAAATGCTTTATCAGACAGAATTACACATGATTGATTACAGAACTTAGAGATAAAACTAAGAATTTTGTATCACTAGAACAACAATTGAGCCCTAAATTGAACAAATGAGCAACAAAAGGAAACAAAACTCGAGTTTTTACCGATTGAAAGTGGAGCAGAGGCTAAAGGAACAAATTCTTGTGGCAAATTCCGGCAAGGGAGTAAAAATGGCAGAGACTAGTTTCTCTTTAGGCTTCGCTGAATTGATTTTTTGGACAAATGATAAATTTTTGGCGTTTATTTTTGCACTTATTATCGTTTTAGGTTTTTTTAACTATTGCGTTATTACCCTCTTATTTACTAAATCTCTCATATTTTTCTATAAGTTTTAAATTGATTAGTTACATCCTAAAATGAAACTTTTTTGTTCGGAGAAATTAGATGGAGTTGGATTTATATAGAGTTAGTTGATTTCAAAAATATCAATTTGTTAAAAACAAAATAAAATATTTGTAGAGTTTAGTTAGCTTATATAATATTTTATATATTGTAGTCCATAAAAAAATCTTTTGAAAATCTAAGAAAGATCAATATTATATGAAAATTGGTGTTTTATGAATTAATTCATTATATATTTATATTTTAAAAAGAGACTAGTATAATTATATAATTAATAAAAATAAAATATGACTACTAATGAGTTTTGAGTAAATTTTAAAGATTGTCAAACAAAATAATAATAAAATAATATATATCATTAAAAATGTTAAAGTTCACGAGTTAAGAAATTTCTGCTTTAAATGTGGTTCTATGTGTCATGATCAATTCGACTGCCCAACAGCGGCGGAGGCACCACCTCCATCTCCTATTAACCGCACTCCGTAACCATCCTTACCACCTTCGGCGACTTCTCAAACGAACCCTAATCATAGCAAGAAACGCCGTCTGGAGTCTCCTCCACCACCTCCTCCGCCGTCATCTCCTCCCATGGCAACGCATCACTTGTTTTGTAAAGTGGGATCTAGCGGTGGCACATCGGAATCACGTCATTACTTTGATGATGAGGAATGTCAGGAGGTTTTCTTTAAGAGAAAGAGACGTGTAGTAGACTATAGTGACATGAGATATTGGGCCAACCAAGTATCTGAAACAGGCCCATCGTTCAATGTGCATATGGATGAGGATCACAAAAACACTCAAGGAAAGGGTATGGTGGGCCCGAACCCACCGGCGACGCCATGAATACGGCCTTTTGGAACTGTTGTGGTTTAAAAGAGTCTACGGTAGTTCGACGCCTAAAATGATTAACTCAACAATATTCCTTGGACATACTCTTTCTGATCGAGACGAAGAATCCAAATGATGTTGTTCGTGATGTTGCTAGTAGATTAAAGTTTGATTCTGTTCGTTGTGTTAAACCGTTGGGTTTGGGTGGGGGTTTAGCTTTGCTTTGGAATAGTAATGTAAGGGTTTCTATAATTTCCATGGACAACCGTATGATCAATTGTAAAGTTTCTAATGAAGAAGTTTATTTATACTATTCTTGCATTTATGGTCATCCAATTTGCCAATTACGGCATATTCTATGGGAAAAGTTACAGCGCATTTCTTTAACCCGAGTGGGTCTGTGGTTACTTAATGGAGATTTTAACGAAATTCTATATTTTCATGAAACCCGAGGCGGTAGATCTCGGGAACCATGGAGTTTGGTGGATTTTCAGAATATGGTTCGGACTTGCAGGATACGCGACCTCCCTCACTACGGCAATAATATGACCTGGGCTGGAAAACGCCGCTCCTTTACTATTGAAAGTTGGTTAGAACGTGCCATGTGTAATCAAGAATGGTATGCAATGTTTCCCGCATCTACGATTACCTACTTAGACATGGTCGAATCTGATCACCACCCGGCTATTGTTCGTATTCGAAAATATGTTGAAAAGGGCTTCAAAACTTTTCAGTATGACAACTATTTTGAACAAGAACCGGATTTTAAGGATGTTATAACTCTGGGCTGGAATTTCTCGGCATCTAATTATGAGGTTTCGGTTATGGCGCGGGTTGCAAATTGTCGTAAAGAAATATCACTTTGGAAAACATCACATAACCAAAACTCACAACGACGAATTATGTTTCTTCGCCAAGCAATAGACGATGCTTTAACGAATCCCCAGATACCTACGACAACCGTTCACACACTTCAAAAAGAGCTAGCTGCGGCTTATTATAGTGAGGAACAATACTGGCATCAAAAAAGCCGTAACTAGTGGTTAAAAGCAGGAGATCTTAATACCAAATATTTTCATGCCGTTACAAAGAACCGACGAGCAAGAAAACGAATTCTTTCTCTTCGTATAGTAACCGGTGAACTAGTGCACGGGAATCAAAACATAGCTGCTTTAGCTCAGAATTATTTTACAAATTTTTTTTCCAGCCAGGATACGAAACCATGTCAAACGGTTTTGGATTTGATGCCCAATGTGGTCACATCAGCTATGAATGATGAATTAACTCAACCGGTCCACCCAGTAGAAGTGAAAGTAGTTGTATTTGCTATTGGTGCTACAAAAGCACCAGGACCCGATGGCTTTACGGCTCACTTTTACCAACAGTTTTGGCCTACAGTTGGGGACGCTATCACGGCGGAAGTACAATAATTTTTCGAAACCGACCATATACCTGAAGGTTGGAACCATACTGACCTTTGTTTACTTCCAAAAAAAGATACTCCACGGTCTATGGACGAGTTTCGGCTGATAAGCTTATGTAACGTTCTCTATAAGATCATCTCTAAGATATTGGTAAATCGTTTGAAAAAAAATTTACCATTATTGGTCTCGGATTCTCAAGCTGCTTTCATTCCTGGAAGATCCATTACTGACAATGTGTTCATCGCCCATGAATTATTCAATTCCCTACTGACGAATACTAGTATCGCCTCGAATTATATGGCGGTCAAGACTGATGTTAGCAAACCATATGACATATTAGATTGGCGTTTCCTCGAAAAGGTCATGAAACAAAAGGGTTTCTCTGACAAATGGATAAAGTGGATACTCCAATGCGTTACGATAGTCTCTTTTTGTGCTTGTGAACGGCAGTTCGTATGGCCGATTTTCCCCACAACGAGGAATACATCAAGGTGACCTTCTTTCCCCATACCTTTTTATTTTATGTGCGGATGCATTAAGTTCGTTACTTCAGTCCGCCACGATTAGCGGTGAAATTCAAGGCATTAAGATTTGCCGCCAGGCTCCGATGGTCAGTCACCTTTTATTTGCCGATGATTCCCTATTTTTTCTCAAAGCTGATGTTGCCAACACTACAAAGCTGAAAGCTATATTTGATCAATATGCTACTGCTTCGGGTCAGCTAATAAATTTTGAAAAATCTACTATAACTTTTGGCTCCAAAGTCTATGAGCATACCCATACCCGGCTTAAAGCACTGCTAAATATAGACAAAATAGGGGGTGGCAAATACTTAGGATTACCTGAACAGTTTGGTCGGAACAAGACTGAGCTTTTTTCATATATCGTTGAAAAAGTACATTAACGGATATTTGGATGGCATTGCCGTTATTTATCCCCAGTTGGTCGCGAGATCCTTCTGAAAAGTGTAGCAATGGCCATGCCGGTTTATACTATGAATTGTTTTCAATTACCATTAACTTTACTTTCGGAGCTGGATGGTTTAATGTCTAAATTCTGGTGGGGTGGCACCTCTACACAAAGAAAAATGTCATGGATGTCGTGGCAAAAGTTGAAATTTTCGAAACGTCTCGGAGGATTAAATTTCAGTGATTTATATCATTTCAATCAATCTTTACTCGCTAGCCAAGTCTGGAAGATATTAAACCGTCCTACATCATTAATTGCACAGCTACTTCGTGTCCGCTATTATAAAGATGGTAGTTTTTTGAATGGTGAATCGACTACTCGAGCTTCTTATGGTTGGAAATCTCTTTGTTTTGGTAAGGAACTTATGAAAAAAGGCTTACGGGCTGATTTAGGTGATGGTTGGTCCATACAAATCGGTTATGAATCGTGGTTACCTACTACACCTCCCCGATCAGCTTTAACCGTTTCGCCGTTATCCCGAGCGTTGCCAATTACGGTCCTTTACGATCGATCATATCAGGGTTGGGATGAGGAATCTTTGTGTAGGCACATCCACAAATACGACCATGAGATTATCCGGAAGATGTATATTCCCCAAGAGCCAATACCAGATCGATATTTATGGCATTATACTACTCATGGAATGTTTACAGTGCAATCAACTTATCGTTTGTCTCTAAGTCTACATGATGTAGATAACAACTCCACACTACCTATCTTTGGTAAAGCGGACCTGACTACTCAACTTTGGAAGTTACCCATTGCTCCGAAACTAAGACATTTCCTATGGCGACTATGTTCTAACGTCCTACCAACATTTCAAACCCTATCTTCTCGCCATATTACTAACCAAGTTCGTTGTCCGCGTTGCTGTTTCGGCGATGAAACATCCGTTCATCTTTTTTTCAATTACCCGTATGTCCTCGGTGTCTGGCGTTACATGGGTATCACTTTACCTGAGTTGTTTGATGACGAGGTTTCTATTCTTTATAAGATTGAGAGTCTCCTTCGCCTCACACAACACCATACCATTCCATCGGAATTAAAAATATTACCTTTTTGGACACTTTGGCATCTATGGAAGTCTCAGAATAGCTTAATTTATAGCCATCAAACATTGTCAATCCCATATCTAGTTGCACGGGCTAAACAAGATGTTCAAGAATGGATTAAACTTTCTGGATTTCGCATCTCCTACAACTGCCCACAGGGAGCGATTACAACGTTGGACACCACCACCATCTGGCTGGGTCAAATGTAATTTTGATGCATCAGATCATATGGGCAGTAACCCTTTCGGATTGGGCTAAATTCTCTGAGACAATCACGGGAAATTTTTACAATGCGGATACAAACGTTTCCATGGTCGCCATACTGTTGACGAATTTGAATTAACAACATTGATTTAGGCTATCCAAAGCGTTTATCAGCTCGGTTATACTAGTGTTATCTTCGAAGGGGACAATAGCAATATCCTACATCTTCTTACTACGGGAACATCTCGTCAGCGTTTGGATCATTATTTACGTACTATTATAGCTTGGGAAGCCAAATTTCGAGCTATATGCTACCAATTTCAACCACGGGAAGCAAACGTGTGTGCAAATTATTTATCCAAATTAGCTATTACTTCTGTAAATGTGTCGGCAATTACGAACTCATGTCCTTATAATGTACTGTTTCTTGTAAACAATGACTTTCAATAAGAAATAAATTTGCAGTAAAAAAAAAAAAAAAGCGTAGAATATAAAATTATAAAAATATATATAAATGTAAATCCCACTCACATATATGGTCAAAAACTCAAAAATGTTAATCTTCTATAAAAATTTAGAAAATACCTTATTAATCAAAATTTTCTTTAATTTTAATGTAAACCTTTTTTCCTTTTTAAGTAAAATTGTTATAATAATTATAATATTATTATTTACAATATAATATAGTCAACGGAGAGCATAGCTCATTAAATTCGCCGATACGTAACAAAAAGTACAAAAATAATAAATTCGAAGTCAGACCACATTCAAGATTTTATTTTATATATAAATCTCGAGCATGTATATACACAACACTCTCATGAGATCACTGTTTAATCTCTTTCCACAAATATAAAAAAAACACAATGCAATCATCATTACTAGTTATTTCATTGTTTGTAATAGTAGTAGTGGCCGTTGCCGTCACAGCCGGAGACGAAATCTCGCCGGAGACGGCGATATTTCCGGCGATGTTTGTGTTCGGTGACTCATTAGTGGACAATGGAAACAATAACCGTCTGAATTCACTGGCTAGGTCCAACTATTTCCCTTATGGCATCGATTTCGATGGAAGTCGAGCCACTGGTCGATTCTCCAACGGCAAAACCATCGTCGATTTCATCGGTACATAAACACATATATGTATTTATTAATTATCTTATTTAACATTGTGTAATCTTCACTATTTTATTTTTCACTATCCTACAAATGTTTCACTTCCAAATTTTAAATTTAAATCATGATTAAATGTTAAGTGCGGATCTAGAAATTATTTTTATTGGGGTCATAATAAAAAAGAATAAATACAATTATAATGAAATATGAAAATTTTATATAAATTTATGGGGTCATTTGAATGTTTAAAAACATATTTATTAGAATCAAACCATAAATTTTACTAAATATTTTACTAAATATAATAAAATTTATACTAAAAATAATTAAATTTTTAGTTTTTGTTGGTGTCATTTGACACCATTATCATATACTTGCATCCGCCCATAGTATACTATATTAAATCTTATTTTTGTTGATCATAATATATACTGATATACAACTTGTTTGTAAATTTTTCCAAGTAATAAATGCAAATACAACTAGGATAACAATGTAAAATAATAAAATAGTCTCGTTTTACATTTTTTTTTTCAAAAAAACTAGATCCTTTTCCTAACTAAAATGTTAAAATATATTAAAAAAATGTAATTTTACTTGCTGTGTTTCGGTTCAAAACAAGTTTTTAGTTTTGTGTACAACTTTCAGAAATACAAAAAGGTACATTAGTCTCTACATGCAATTGGTTTTAATTGTTTGTAGGAGAGTTGATAGGGCTGCCGGAGATACCATCTTTTATGGAAACAGTAGACGGAGGAGTCGATATCCTCCGTGGAGTGAACTATGCTTCGGCTGCCGGAGGAATCTTAGAAGAAACCGGTCGAAATCTGGTAAACCTTTTTCTACCTTCTTCTTTTTTGATGACCAAGAGGAGTTCGGGCATTCGGACATAATCTTTCCTTAGACACCATTCAGGGTCGGTCTTGAGGCCAAGCATACAAAGCACGAGCTTGCGGTCCATTTTTTATTTTCAAAATTTTAGTTTAAAAACCGACCAGTTTTCAAAGTTTTAGTTTTAAAACCAGTTCATTTTTTTCATTTTAGATTGCAGTCTTAAAAATCTCATCACTAGCTCTGATATATTCCACCGAGAATCAAACTAGGGACCTCATGGAACCAACTTCTTAGATTAAACTACTAGCCCAACTCACCGTTGTTTATCTTTTTAAAACCTTTAGTTCATTTTTTTTGTCAACTAGTTCAATTAAGAATAATTTTCAAAAAGTGCCACATTTTGAATCACAAAGACTGTTTAATGCCAAGCAACTTTGATTGGGTGCATGGCTTAATAGAAATAAATTCTCACTACATCTTTAGCTGTTACAAAATCTGCCTAGCTACATATGAGACATATTCATATGCACGTGAAAATTCAATAAAAGAGACAGAATAAGTAATAAATGTTTGGTTTTTACATGCATGAAGGGAGAGAGGTTTAGTATGAGAAGACAAGTGGAGAATTTAGAGAAGACATTAATGGAGATAAAAAGTATGAGAAGTGATGAGTCGTCAATGAAAGAATATATGGCTAAGTCATTGGTTGTTGTTTCATTGGGGAACAATGACTACATTAACAATTACTTGAAGCCAAGACTTTTCCTCACTAGCTCCATTTATGACCCTTCTTCTTTTGCTGACCTTCTTATCTCCAACTTCACCACTCATCTTCTTGTAAGTTACTTCATCTTTCACAAATTTTTTTTTGGGTATTACTTTTTATAAGTATATGAAAATGTGTCATAGATTTAGATGCTAATTGGGAACATTGCATCCTATTTAGAATATAAATGCATCAATATTATTAGAGAAAAATATTTTATGTCTCAAAAATATAAAATATAACACTGATATATATGAGATATGGATAAATACACTCATTATCAATTTGTTTTGAATTGGAATCATAACATGATATCATAATCCGATTCAATCTGCAATATAACCTAATTAAAGCTAATCCTGTTAATTTTGTCTAAACTACCTCATACTACCTCAAGATTAATGATTCAAAAGTCATGATCTCAAGAGAACATATCACAAAAATCATCTCATACCAATAAATAAATAAAAATAAAACACTAATATATAACATATATAAATAAATGCATTCTTGCAAATTGAGTTTGAGTTTAAAACTCATAATTCTAACAAGATATATATAATTCTTGTAAAGTTGTAATACAATTCTCTCTTTGTTCCACTATATAATATGGTCTAGAGATTTTTTTGTTTTAAAATATAAAATGTTTTCGTATGTCTAGTAATATTTTAACTCTATTAATTACTCTATAACAAATAACAAAATATTAGTGTTTGATGATTGGTTGAAGTGTTTTAGTGTACAAATATTTTAAATAAAATTTTTTTCTTAATCTATGCGTTTTTAACTAAAAAATCTTATATAATAGAACAAAAGGAGAATGAGTATATATTAAGGAAAATAGCTAAAAGAAAAATAAAGAGAGTGTTGCAATTTTTTTTAACTCACTCGTTAATAAGGGATCTAACGTTACATTTAATGTTGTAAANATTTAATTTTTTAAATTTAAAAAAAAAAAAAAAAAAAAAAATTAATGTTGTAAATTTTACAACACTTTGTGAGTTTTTTTTTTTAAATATGAATTGTTGGTTAGGAAATATACGGAAAGGGGTTTAGAAAATTCGTTATAGCCGGTGTTGGTCCATTGGGTTGCATACCGGACCAACTAGCCGCACGAGTGGCTCCGCTAGGTGAATGTGTGGAGGCAGTTAACGAGATGGCTGAGATTTTCAACGACCGCCTCAAATCGCTGGTGGATCGTCTCAATTCCGATAACAAAACCGCCGGAGGAGCTATCTTTGTATACGGCAATACATATGGAGCCGCCGTGGATATTCTCACCAACCCTTTGGCTTATGGTTAAGTATCTAACTAATCCTTCAAAATTATAATTATTATTAATCATTTTGAGTTTATACTATGTGATGTCATGCGCTATGAGCAAATATAAATATTATATAAGAAATTGTAGATTTAAATTATGATAGCAGTACCAATAATATGTAATATATATTGTAGTTGTGACTATAAATTTTATAGACAAAAATGATATATATATATATATCTAAATATCTAGATAAAATTATAATAATGTATGTTATTAATTAGTTATTGTAATAAAATATACCTAATGTATTGTTTAAGAAAATATGATTATATATTAAAATGGAATATAGAGAAAAATAAACAAGTTATAAATTTCAAAATCAAGTAGTAATAACTAATAATATATATATATATATATATATATATATATATACATCACTTATAAATATATTTTATCTAGTTATAAACTTATTATTGAAGTTTAATTAACTTATTGTATAAGATTTTGTTATATATATATATAGTTGTATATTTGTTTGATTACATAAATTGTAGGATATAGTGTATAATCCTTTTAGACCGTATATAATTCTCAAGATGGAGATAGTAAAATGATACAAAGCCTATTAAAACACTATCATTGTAAAAGTAACAAAACCTAGACATAAGGAATTAGTAACTAGATGTAAACTTTAGGAACTACTATTTACTAATCAGGTCATATGATTTTATTTTTTTGTCATATTTTGTTCTAGAAAATTTGATTTATAATTAATCTATATAATATGGACAAACATAATTATGCAGAGTCGAACTCTAGTGAAAATGTGTAAAATTGGATTTTTAACGGTTCAAACAAATTTCTAGAAAACTTAAAATTATGTCAAAGACGTTTATTTAAATTATTTTAGTTTGGTATGCAAAATTTCGTTAAAAATTTTGTTTGTATGTAAAAGATTGCAAAATTTTGAAATGGTGATTTGTTTTGTTTTAGGATTTGAAGTGACAGATAGAGGGTGTTGTGGAGTAGGAAGAAACAGGGGAGAAATTACATGTTTGCCACTAGCAGTACCATGTGTGTTGAGAGATCGACACGTGTTCTGGGATGCATTTCACCCAACTCAAGCTTTTAATCTCATAATTGCACTTAGAGCCTTTAATGGTTCCAAATCCGATTGTTATCCCATTAATCTTTTTCAATTGTCTCTTCTCTAGATTCAACAAATTTAATTTCCTTTCTCTAATTTTTTTTTTGGGGTTATTTTGCCAACTTATCTACTTTGATTCTCTCTTTTTTTGGTAATGGAGGTTCCTTTTCATTTCGGTCTTAAACTATTTGGTATTTATTTGAATTTTGATTTTCTAACAATTACATCTTCGGTATTTGAAATTGGTTTACCAAGATTCTCCAAATATCATTTTTTGGAATTCTAGTTTCAAAAATATTCTACATTTTTAGTTGTTATAAATATATACCACAAATATTTTGTTTCTTTTTCTTTTCACCTCCACAAAAATTCTGTTACAATAAAATATCACAAACTTCAAATATTTTAAAATTTAAACCTTAAAATTAAATTCTAGTCCCTTTATAACTAAAATTTAATTTTTTAAAAACAAACTTTTAGTTATATTTAGAATGGTAAAAAATAACTCATATATTTAACAATATTTTTGAACAATTTTGTTTGGTCATGAAAATAAAAGAAATTACATAGAAACAAAATTACGGTTTACAAACCAAACATGATAATCTTTATCGATGTAAAAAAAATATCCTATTGCGCTTCCTAATTGTTTTGGTTAGACAATGTTGAATCTAGGGAGAAGGTCCCCCTGTATTTGAGTTCGTATTTGACAAAAGAGCTTATAAGTACAGTAGTAAGGCGCGTCGACAGTTCCGACGCGCTTAAAAGAGATTACAGTTTGATCGCACTTAAAGATGTTATGATTATGACGCGCTTAAAATGGTTACAAAGCTCAGGTCGTCAATTTATCTCTATAACTTCTCTCTAAATTCTCTCTAATTTCTCCGATCCCCTTTTCCGAGGTCTCATCCCTTCTATTTATACTGCATTTGCCGTAATCATTCTGCTAGGCGAGGCAGTTGGCTAGCCCCTCTGTTCTACCGGCGAGTTGGTGAGTAGGTCATTGTTCCGTGTGTCTAGGGGAAGCTAGGCGCACTGTTTCTCCTGCGACTTCATTTGCCTCGTCGATTCTCCTCATGGGCCGTCTACGTCGGACCTGCACAGTAAAATTAGCCCATTGGGCTATGGATGTCGAACCCATATCCTACAGACAATCTACCTCCAAATTTGTTGTCCCGATTGATGAATGAGTCGAAAACCTACAAACGAAGATGGTAAACTTTCAAAGGCGGTCTATTCTGATGCGAAAGCTCGACAATTAGAGATATTTTGTTACACAAACTAGTTTGAACGGAATTTAACAGAATTTTTTTAAACAATTAGATGCCAAACGTTGAATAGAGGTAGCTTTCTGAAAGCCCAAATATAATTTTGCAAAGCCTAACTTAATAAAAATAGAAAAGCCCAAAACTGAAATTAGAGAAGCCCAAATCGGAGTAGAAAATGTCGACTAAGAAGATAAAGCTTTGGGAGTTTCCCATTTTGTACCTTTTCTTTCAATCGGCAAAATCATCCTCCTCTCCGGCGTGATGGATACTGAAGCGGTGGTTCGTACCGTCGCCGGCGTTGACTGTTTCATTTCTCTGCCTCGTCAACTAATCCACGCGCTTCAGTCCACTAGCTCATCTCCTCTTCCTCCACTTCTTCCTGTCGAGCTCCGCTCCGGTGACCACGTTTGGCCAGTTGCTTGGTCAGGCTCCAGCTCCTCCTCTTCAGCGATCGAGGTCTCTCTCTCTCATTGATTTGATAAAGTTGATTCAAAGCCAGATATGAACTTTTGGAGGTCTAATAGCACTATGCTTTTCCCCATGTTTCTTCCAAATAGGTCGCTCGAGTGTTTGCGGAAAGCATTTCGTTACCGGATGGTACATCTGTTACAGTTAGAGTTCTTCATAATGTTCCCAAGGCTACTTTAGTAACTGTTGAACCAGAGACTGAAGATGATTGGGAAGTTCTTGAACTCAATGCTGAACTTGCAGAAGCAGCTATACTTAGTCAGGTATAGCTGCTTCTATATTTATCAGATTTTGATCTTAACACGAGCATAAACGTTTAGCTTACAAGATTTGATAGTGCCTCTAGATTCTAGTTTGTTACAGTAGCGTAACTCGTTTGGAAATGATCTGCTGAGAAAGTTTCTAAACATGTGTTTCAGGTGAGGATTCTACATGAGACTATGAAATTCCCTTTGTGGCTACATGACCGAACTGTGATAAGATTTGCTGTTGTTTCAACATTTCCATCAAATGGGGTGGGTAAGGCAATCTGTGTTCTGTACCTTTTGGTATCATTCTTGTATATACCATACTTTTCAAGTTTCTTTTTATTTGTCTTCAACTTTGAGATACCAAAAGGGATGTGTAAGACCATGGGTACTAGTACTGACTGGTGGCTTGTTTTCAGTACAACTTGTCCCAGGAACTGAAGTGGCTGTAGCTCCAAAGAGACGGGAGAGAAATTTCAACGCAAAAAAGGATCCTGATAATAAGGTGAAGGTTCTGTTACGTGTACAAGATGCTGATAGATCAGCCTTTCATGAAGTTAATGTCAAAGGATTTGAGCTAAGAATAGCCCTTACTTCCATTACCTATATTCATCCAGAAACTGCCAAGCAACACTCGCTAGAGTCTCTTCAGTTGATTTCGGTCTCCCCTAGAATACCTTTAAAAGGCACCGCAAAAAAAGACGCAGCCTTAAATGTGAAAAACGTTGAAGCTTCAAAGGTGGTCGAGAATGGTACTCCAGTTGCAAACAAAGATCCGCGTCGAGCAATTCTTCGTCTTGTCTTTTCAGATGTGGCTGCTAAAGGGCACTTAATGATGGTTGAGTCTCTTCGTCTCTATCTAGGAGCAGGCCTTCACTCATGTGAGTAAATTTGCTTAATCACAGGAATGCTTCTTTTTATATGTCGTCCAAACTTTTGATGTTAATGTCATAACTCTTAAGTAATCTGTCAGCTTCGTCATTGAGATGTCAGAAAGGCAGAGTTAAAGTTATTTGACTGTTATTCACATTGTTCGGAACTAAATTTTGAAGAAATATTTATTTGAGAACTGTCATGCATTTTTTGAATCTAAAAGTATAGTACGCACCATTTTGCTTTTCTCCATTCTCAATTGAGCTTTGTTAGCACAGAAACATTAATGTCTGAATAAGAGTTATCGCTTGCATGTAGGGGTTTGCTTAAGGGGATGCAATGTGAATGTGAACAAAGATATTCCTGCTCTTACAGTCTCTCCGTGCTTCTTCAAGATTTCTGAAAAGGAAAAGGTGCTTGATAGAGATACTAATACACTTGACAATCATAATTCTGTTAGAAAAAGCAGTCATCCACTTTCTGGCTTGAGTACCAATGCGGAAGTTGTGGACTGGTCTGTGCATGATAAGGTTGTTAGGGCTCTTTCATCTGAGGGTTTGCATAATAAAGGAGAACAAGATAATGACTATCAACTTAAGAATAAGAAAGGATTGGAATACCTTACTCGCGTGTGGTCATTGGCACAGCTTGATGTTATTGCGGCAGTCGCCGGAGTTGATGTTAGTTCATTAATTATCGGGAGAGAAACGTTGTTCCATATTGAAGTCAAAGGGTTCGAATCTTACGAATCCAGAGATGGGCATCCTTCTGTTAACAATCGATTGGAAATTGAGAAGAAGGGTAGAAATGTTCCTTTAGAAATTTTGTACGTTATGACAGTCTCTGACGAGTCTTCACGTGGCGATAAATTAGTTGCGTATGAGCTTACCTTGGATAGAAGTGAGAAGACAGACAATGCGGTGCATATTAAGCCGGTGCTTGAGAAGATGAGTCTCGGTGAACCTATATTATTTACTTCTTCTAAAGAAAGACACGGCAATAAAGGTGTTTCCCCTGATATATCTTCCTTGACATGGATGGGCTCAATTGTGTCGGATGTTATCAAGAGTATGTTTTTACTCTCTTAGCATCATCTTGCTTGAATTGTAATATCATGATGCCGCGCTAGGTTATGCTGGTACATAGATAGATATATGTGGTTTGAGAAAAAAACTAATTAAATCAAATATATACCATAGCATTTGCTGAAACTTTGGTTTCTTCTGTGTTAGTTTTTGTTATCACATACATTCTAGTAGCATATAAATGTCCTCAACTATAATTGGTTGATTCTCTACCGTTTGTGCGATCTTCACATTCTGTTTAATTGAACCTTTGTCGCTTTTGGAGAATTATTCATGAACAGATCTGTTCCTCAAGTCAACACTACTATTATGCAGGGCTAACAGTGTTGTTGTCTCCGGCAGCTGGACTGTGGTTTAGCAAGCTCAATATTCCTTCACCTGGACATATTCTCATCTATGGGCCTCCTGTGAGTTCCTCGTTTTATCTTCGTTGTTCCATTTGGTAACCCTGGAAGGCAAATTTAATGCTTTTTTGTCCCTTGCATATGCTTTTACCCGTTTCAAATCTATCCCTTTGCTCTTTATTACAACCTTTATACATTGTCTCTCCCTGGCTTCAGTATTTTTTCTTAATGTCCCATTATTTCCACTGGCTGAAATGACCTGGTTGCTTACTGGTGTCAGCTTCTGGTTGATAGGGTTCAGGAAAGACAATATTAGCAAGAGCTGCTGCGAAGTTTTTTGAGGAACAGAAAGACTTATTGGCACATGTGTGAGTGGCTATGGTTTATGCATTCCTGCTGCACCCATCTATTCCAACCAACTTCATATATCTTATAGAGACTCATTCTGGTACAAATGTGGTCTAAGTGTTAATTTTCCTTGTGCAGGATTCTGGTATCCTGTTCTGCACTTGCCTTGGAGAAGGCTCAACATATCCATCAAGTCCTTTCTAGTGTAATAGCTGAGGGCTTGGAACATGCACCATCCGTCATCATTTTGGATGACCTTGATAGCATTATCACATCGTCTGCAGATACCGAAGGAACTCAAGCTTCGGTTGCAATTACAATGCTTACAAAATTTCTAACAGATATTATAGATGATTATGGGGTATGAGCAATTCACTGTTTTCAAGACCTATGTCTATTTTTGTGACTACATATTTCTAGGCATTACGTGTTGCTTTTCTGGAGTGTGGTGAATATATTCTGACTCGCAATTAGGTAATCGGTTCTATTTTGTTCACTTGACAGGAGTACAGGAACAGCACTTGTGGAATTGGTCCACTTGCATTTGTTGCTACTGTCCAGTCTCTAGAACAAATACCACAGTCATTGAGCTCATCAGGTAGTAATTTTATTATTTTCCAGCCCCTATTCTTTTTACCGGTATCAACTTCAAGTAAATGATTCATATGATATATTCAGGAAGATTTGACTTCCACGTGCAATTGGCTGCTCCTGCTACCTCGGAACGTGGGGCCATGCTAAAACATGAGATACAAAAACGCCTTTTAGACTGCTCTGAAGATATCTTGCTTGACTTAGCTGCTAAGTGTGAAGGATATGATGCTTATGACTTGGTATGTAGTAATTTCCGTATGCTTTAAGGTTTGATGTTGTGCCAAACTAAAAAATTTTTTGTTCAAGCCTGCTATTGCTTTTCGATCTGATATCACACTGTCTTTGAAATTACAGTGTGTTCTCATTGAGTTCTCTTTTTCCAGGAAATATTGGTTGATAGAGCTGTTCATGCTGCCATTGGCCGGCATCTACCTTGTGAATCAAAAATAACCAAATATACATTGGTCAAAGAAGACTTCACTCGTGCTATGCATGAATTTGTTCCTGTTGCCATGCGTGACATCACAAAATCAGCCTCTGAAGGTGGTCGATCAGGGTGGGAAGATGTTGGTGGTGTGACTGATATTAAAAATGCTATTAAAGAGGTACATTAGCATGTCCATGGAATTAATTTTGGAAATCTAGCTTATTTGTTTTTTTTATGTACAGATGATTGAGTTGCCATCAAAATTTCCAAAAATATTTGCAAAATCTCCCCTTCGTTTAAGATCAAATGTTCTCTTATATGGTCCACCTGGTTGTGGGAAGACTCATATAGTCGGTGCAGCTGCTGCTGCGTGTTCCCTACGGTTTATATCGGTGAAGGGGCCTGAGCTTTTAAACAAATACATTGGTGCATCTGAACAAGCAGTAAGAACTACAGCCTTTCTTTTTCTTTTTTACATCTTCAAGAATCCAATAATGACTAAACCATTTTCTCTCAGGTACGTGACATATTTTCAAAAGCAGCAGCTGCAGCTCCATGCATACTCTTTTTCGATGAATTCGATTCAATTGCTCCTAAGAGAGGACATGACAACACCGGTGTAACTGATCGAGTTGTTAATCAAGTAAGTTATTTCAAATTCTGTGCGTCTTCGATACACTACCTAACTTAATATTCTTCTTTTGCGTAGTTTCTTACTGAACTAGACGGAGTAGAAGTTCTAACCGGAGTCTTTGTATTCGCTGCAACGAGGTATTTACACTTAGGGTGGGCATTCGGTTTTTAGGGTTTATTTTCGGTTTGGTTCGGCACTCGGTTTGTTCGGTTCAGTTTTTCATTTTTGAAGTTCGGTTTTCTCGGTTCGAAATCTTAATTTCAGTTAATTTTTTGTTAATTTTCGGGTTTTTTTCGGTATTTTCGGTTACTTTCGTTTTGTTAGGTTAATTTTAGCAAGTTCGGTTTGGGTCGGTTAATTTAGTAAAAAAAATTGTCGCCGAACCGAACTAAAATAAAAAAAACTCGCCGAATTGAACCAAATAAACCGAACCGAATAAACCAAATTTTAGTTCGGTTCGGTTTTTCATTTTTTGAAGTTCGGTTTTCTCGGTTCGAAAATCTTAATTTTGTTTTATTTTTTTTTGTTAATTTTCGTTTTTTAGATTACTTCGGTTTGTTTCAGTTAATTTTAGCAAGTTTGGTTCGGGTCGGCTCGGTTCGGTTAATTTAGTAAAAAAAAATTGTTGCCGAACCGAACCGAAAACCGAACTAAAATTAAAAAACTCGCCGAGTTGAACCGAATTTTAGGTTGGTTTGGTTTGGTTTAAATGCCCAGCCCTAATTTACACCATAATAAGCCATAAGCCTGTTCTTAGTCCTGACTTGATATTATCATGAACATACAAAAGAAGATGAATATATGACCTTATAATGGTTTTAACCTATTAACAGTAGACCAGATCTACTTGATCCTGCACTCCTAAGGCCAGGCCGGCTTGATCGTCTTCTTATGTGCGACTTTCCATCTCCACCAGAACGATTAGAGATTCTTACAGTTCTTTCTAGAAAGGTTTGTACAATCATAAACTTGAATCTCTAAAGATAATAGTTTGAATCAGTCGAGTCGCTTACACAGTTTTTGTGCAGCTTCCTATGGCTGATGATATCGAATTAGATCCTATAGCTCAGATGACTGAAGGCTTTAGTGGAGCTGATCTTCAAGCTCTTCTTTCAGATGCGCAACTCGCAGCTGTTCACGAGTTTTTGAACAAAGAAGAAGATAAACCGAAACCCGGAACTACTCCAATAATAACTGATTCGCTTCTGAAATCGATAGCTTCCAAAGCTAAACCATCAGTTTCTGAAACTGAGAAGCAAAAGCTTTATGACATATATAGCCAGTTTCTAGATTCAAGAAAATCGGTAACACACGCTCTTCACACTACCTTCTCTTCTCCTTTTAGTTGATAGCTAAAATAAACATCGAAAACTTGTTTTTGGTTGTAGTCAAGAGAAGCAAAAGGCAAAAGAGCAACCTTAGCATAATCAAAAAAGGTATTAACAAAAACAAAAAATTGGTTATATGTTATAGAAATCAGACCATGAGGTATTATTTCTCTTTATGATATGTTTGCATCACACAAGCATTAATAATAATAATAAAAAAGTGGTTAAGGGTTCATTATGATGTTAGTGATCAAGTCAAAACCTTAAATGGTTATTAAAATATCTTCATGTATTCTTGTTTAATTATTTTTATTTTTATTTTTTGTATATTTTTTCATAGATTTATATTCCCTTTGTTTCAAAATATTTGTAGTTTAAGAGTTTTGACACACATATTAAAAAAATCATTTAATTTAAATTTTTTTGAGATAAAAAATAAATTCCAATACAAATCATTTAATAATAAATTAATATGCAGAATACAAATATTCACATAACATAAAATATAATAAATTTTACATTGAAAAGTGAAAACAGAAATTATTTTGAAACAATTTTTTTTTTTTTAAATTATAATTATTTTTAAATGGAGGGAGTACTATACTTTTTCTCTTTGTCTTCATAGATGTCATTCTTGGGTCGAAGGACAAAATCAGCTGATATTATAATAGCGACCAATCATTATCTATAAATATATCATTTTTAGTTTCTTTTTTTCATTGCCTTATTCTTTTGGCAATGTCTAAATATCACCAAAAACAAAATTGAAGGTAGGTTTTCTGAACTTTTCAGAAAAAGACCTAAATCTAAATTATTGGCAAGATATTTTGTATTATACAATGTTGGTATTTACACAAAGTTTTATAAATCTGCTTTAATTTTTCAATACAAAATATAAATACTGTTTTGTGGATGAAAAAAGGTAACTATTAGTCCAAAAATATGTGAAATTCAAGATAAAAGAGAGAGTTGTCTTCGTCTATATTTGACTGTGCCAATTAAGGCAGTTAAAAAGCAGCTGTTTTCAGTTAATGCCCCAAAAAAAAAAAAACAGTTTAGTTTTTGTGATTTGGAGAAGAGGTTGCTGTGACGTCTCTCTCTTCCAATCTCCTTAACCGAAACGGCATGCATTTTCTTCCTTCTTTTATCCATTCCTTCACGACAACTTTCTATTAACTCATCACAAAAAATATGCAATTTTTGATGTTTGACCAAACAAATTCCTCTAAAAAAATGACAAAAACACAAACCCAAAAAACGGTTAAGAATTAAAAGGATAAAAGAGTCTTTTTATCTCCTATTTTCCTCCATATTCTTCTCCTGTTTTTGCTATTTTGTTCATTTTCTTCTCTTTTCTGGTATATGAACAAAGTTCTTAGCTGTGACCATTAGACCAAAACAACAGTCTTTATATCTTCTTTTAGTTCTCTCTTCCTCTGTCATTTCTTGAAATCTTCAACTTCATATCTCTTCAAAACTCGCATTCGCATTCATATTCACATTCTCTTTGCTGCATTGGCTTCCTCTTCAGGTATGTCTCTATGATTCTTGTAGCAATGCAAACAACATAAACACAACTGCTAGAGATATTTTCTCAAATTAGAACTTTTTTATGAAGAAGATAGATTTAGGACATGACAAGCTATGTCCATTAGCACCAAACTTTGATATAGATTTTTGAGTATACAACAAGTCAAAGCAAATTCAAGAAATAACCATTTTTTTATATTTAAAAAGTTCTCACATATGTTTTAAAAATGGTTAAATCTAATATTTTGTGATATTAATTTTGACTTTTTGAGAAAATCATGAAGATGAAACTCAATTAAAGTCAATAGCTGAATCTTAAGAAGAAGTCTGAGTCTTATTACCTTCCATCACTTTCATTCCTGAGCTGCTTTATGAATTGACATCGATTGAGATAAAGCTAAACTCTGCAAAGTCATGTTTCATGTTACAGATCAGAGGCTAAGACAGGTGTAAAATCAAAGCCTGTTCAACTTACATATGAATAACCAAGCAAGTCAGAATCAGAATGTTGCAAGTTGCAAACCTGTCACTACATTTGTCCAAACTGACACCAACACTTTCAGAGAAATCGTGCAGCGATTAACAGGTCCATCAGAGAACAATGCTGCAGCAACAGGACCAGAAGCAATAGCGATAAAAACCGCTACACAAAAGAAACCGACTTCAAAGCTTCATGAGAGAAGGCAATGTATGAGACCAAAGCTTGAAATTGTTAAACCTCCTATAAGCTTTAAGCCCACTGGTACGAATACGACACCATCATCTAAATCTGGTAATACTAGCCTTTTAACAAGTCCAGTGGGCACACCTTCTTCATTGTTCTCTAACTTGTCCTTGTTAGAAGGAGAGAAAGCAGAACCAGATATTGAAGAAGAAGAGAGAGCCATTAAAGAAAGACGATTTTACTTACATCCATCACCAAGGTCTAAACCAGGGTTTACAGAACCTGAATTGCTTACTTTGTTTCCTTTAACATCTCCTAATTCAAGTAGCAACTCATAAACTCGACAGATTAATCATAAGCTTATCTCAATGATCATGAACATGTAGCCTTTCAAAACAATATCATTGGAAGAGAATGCTCACTTAAGATGTCTCTGTAATGTTTCTGCAGTGTCTTTCTTTAGACTATCATGAAGTTTTTCACAGTTTTCATCGATTAAACGCCTGTGGCTCATTCATCTGAAGATATAACGCATTTAGTAAGTCGAAAATACTATCTCTTCGAGGGTGAGAACAATCACCAGACACAAAGACACTCATTAGCCCATCCACTTCAAGCCAGCTACATCCTGGTGGCTTTTTCATTTCCTTCTTCTTCATTCGATTTCTTGTTTCCATCACATCTTCCCATTTAGCATCAGCAGCATACATGTTTGATATTTGAATGTGATTCCCGGTATCGTCAGATTCAGTTTGCAAAAGATGATCTGCAACTAACCGTCCTAAATCCATTCTATTATAAGCTGTACATGCTCTTAACAGTATTCCCCATATATTTGAATTCGGTTCAACTGGCATCAATGTGATGAAACTGTATGCATCATCAAGTCGACCCCTTCGAGCAAGTAGATCTACAACAGAAGCATATTGTTCCATTGTAGGTTTCATACCGTGAACTGTTCTTATCGAGTCGAATATTTGCAATCCATTCTGTATTAATCCCGCGTGACAGCAAGCAGTCAACAGAGTAGTTATGAAAACATGATCAGGCTTTACTCCTGATTCAACCATATGAGAGTAGATCATAAGTGCTTCTTTACCCATACCGTGTACAGCATATGCAGCTACCATAGCAGTGAAAATAACCAAATCTCTACGAGTATCTGATTGGAAAACAGAATATGCATTCTTTAAGCTGCCACATTTAGCATATACATCTAGTAAAGTCCCCTTCAAGCGGATATCACCAAGACCGCTTCTAATAATATATCCATGGCACTGTCTCACTAGATGCAGAGAAGCTACTTGTGCACAAACAGGAAGAAGATTCATGATAGTCACAGTGTTAGGCTTCATTCCTTGAGCTTGTATCTCGCGGAAAACACCAATGGCTTCATCAGGACAATAACTTTCGGCATATATACGAATCATCAAACTCCAAGTGGTGAGATCTGTAGTAG
The DNA here is from genome assembly GCA_900406375.1 of Iberis amara. Classification (NCBI taxonomy): domain Eukaryota; kingdom Viridiplantae; phylum Streptophyta; class Magnoliopsida; order Brassicales; family Brassicaceae; genus Iberis; species Iberis amara. The sequence continues at coordinate 7,189 of OVAV01000029.1, read as the reverse complement.
ACATCTCATTGAACAGCATCTGTGCATTTTCATGACTTCCACTATTAACAAATCCTGATAACATTGAGTTGTATGTAACCANCAAAGTTCTCTTCTTTGATAAACCCTGAAATATCTTATGAGCATATTCTACATTACCACATTTAGCATATGCATCAAGCAATGCATTGGCAAGCACTGGTTCTTCTTCATTGTGTAAAAGACCGGTCTTCACTGAGTACCCATGAACTTCTTTTACTTTACCAAGTCCGTGTACATTTGTGCAGAATTTAACTAGGCTTAAAATAGTAACAGAGTCAATAGTGATTGCTTCATTAAATAATTGGTGTAAGAGGTTCATAAACTGAGAAAGGTTTGAACTGTCAGAAAAAGCATCAAGTATAGCATTCCAAGATATTATATCCTTCTTGGTTATCAGTGAAAAGACCGAATATGCTACGCTTAGGTTACCAAATCTTGCATAGAAACTAATTAGAGCATTCCCAACTGATGTATCCTCCAAGAGGTAAGAACGGCGCAAAACATAACTGTGGATCTCTTTGCCAAACTTCAAGTTACTTAGCTGTGCACAGACAGGAAGGATGCTGACAATAGTTACCGAATCAGAAGAAAAGTTTCCGTTATACACCAATTTATGAAATAACTGCAAAGCTTTAAACCATTCACCGTTTAATGCATAACCAGCTATGACAGTGTTCCATGAGACAAGATCTTTGGAACCAATCCTCATAAACAATGAGGTTGCTTCTTCTATCCTTCCGATTCTCAAATAAAAACTCACAAGAGAATTGCATACAAAAGCATGAGTTTGTAACCAAGACCTCTGCATAGCATAACCATGAATCTGCCTACCGCTTTGATATGCAATGTTCTTGTCCATAGAAGCACAAACTGGCAAAATACTAGCAATCGTCGCATAGTTCGGCTCCATAAGTTCCTCCAGCATTAGACAAAACAATCTAAAGGCATCTACTTTCATATTATTCTCAGAAAACCCTGCGATAATCGCATTCCACGAGACAACATCTTTGTCATCTATGCTATTAAACGCAGTATAAGCATCAGGAAGAACAAGCCCGAATTTCGCATACATGGAAACCAGAGAATTCCCTACAAGTGTATCTTTTTCGAAACCGGTTTTAAGTATATAAGAATGCATAACCTTCCCATAGTATGAATTCTCAAGGTGAACACACACAGGTAGAACAATGGCAAAGGTAACTGAACTTGGATTAAGTTCATCTGCAAAGTGCATTGCTTTGAAAAACCTCATAGTCTCAAAACCACAAGAATTCGAAAGCCCACTCAAAACAATATTCCAAACAACAGGATCAACACTGTTCATTTCCTTGAACATCATCTGACAATCATCAATTTTCTTGCATTTTGCATACATGTTAAGCACTGATTTAGAAACCACATTGCATGTTAAATGACCAAGCTTGGCTACACAACCGTGTAGAGCCTTCCCTGATGTGAGCTCAGACACTAAAGCACAAGCTTTGACAGCATCAGATAAAACCCTGTAATCAATTCCAAAACCAGATAACAATCGAAAATTCTGAATAAATTGCCGTAAAACTTCCATATTAACCCTGAATATCCAGTAATGGCCGTTTACACTGTCACAGAGTTTGGATCAGACATTTTCGCAAACACCTGATGTGCATAAACGATTCTCTTCCAAGTCTCTATCTTTTTACGTTTACCATATTGCCATATGCGACAGACATATAGAGAAACTGAGAAAGACACAATCTCTCAAGCAAGAAACAAAGGGTGTGGTTCAATCAAGCGAGATTTTTCTTCTATCTGAGAGTGAAGTGATGAAAATTATGAAGAGAGTAAATTATTATAATCAAAAGTATTGGGCTAATTTAGAATATAATAAACTATTTAAGTCCTTAAATGCAAAATTTTTAATTAAAAAATAACCTCCATAAATATCGTTCTTCGACAAATCTCGTACAGTGAAGTTACATCTCTCAGTTTGAATCGGCGGTGAAGAATATGGCTCAACCTTCAGGTGAAACAGCGGCGGTGGTTGATGATACTGGTGGCGGTGGTCAGCCGCAGCAACGAAGAGAAGCTGGTGGGTTTGGGCAAACACTTACCGGAATCATTAGAGTCGCTGTGTTCTTCTACTTTGCTTCTAAGTTCTTTTCTCCGAAACAAAAACCTGTGGATCCTTCTCAGCCTTCGAAACCATCACTGCTTATGTCTAATCTCTTTCAAAAAGGAGAGCCTATGGTAATTTTCTGGTTAATTCTACAGTTTTATTAGTTTCTCTCACTTAGAGTGGTTTAGGGTTTTGCTGGATTGGGTATGATTTGAATTCACTCACTATTTGGATAAGTTTTCTTTAGATGATTGAAAGAAACATTGTTGATTAACTCTACTATATCAATTGTTTAGTTACACTGATTATTGATTGTTTGAATATGATTCTAAGTGGTAATCGTTTTCTCTATCTTTCAGGATATGTGGTTTTATCTTTCAGAGCATGAGAAATTCAATGACTATGGCAATGAAACTGCGCTTATCTGGCATGAGACAAACATACCTTATGCTGTGTGGAAGCCAGAGAGCATTAGGACCTTGACAACAACGTATTATCCATCTGAGGTAATACCACGTTCGATTGATTTAGATATTGATATATAGGCTCCATTGAGTTAAGATGTTTGTTGTTCTAGGCGCTGAAGAATAATGGAAGTCTTTACGCTCATGTCTTCTTTGCTCGATCTGGTTATCCTATAGATCCTAGTGATCCGGAATACCAATCTCTTAGCTGTTTTGGCAGGACACACCGTAAGACTTCTCTTTTCCTAGATAAACAACTCTTCTGGCAGTTGTTGTAGTTTGATTCTTGTATTTGCTGAATTGGATGAGTCTTTTCACTGTTTCAGCTGTTACGACTTACTTGCCAAAGCGAAAAGCAGATAAGAAGAAAAGTCTATTGGGAAATCCCAAAGACTCTGCTGAATCAAATGCAGAAGTGGAGGTATGCTTCTGTGGAAACATTTGATAAGAAAATTTTGCATATGATTTTATGTATTGTTTAGCTTGTAATGAGGTCTGTGTTTTGCCACACATTCTTGTGGACTAATACAAATCAGAATTTGCAGGAGGTTGATGGTTCGGATCTTAAGGATGAGGGCCCTGTAGAATGGATATCCTACTGGAAACCGAATGTCACAATTAACCTAGTCGATGATTTCACTCGGTAAGTTGGTTCTGACAATTGGTTCATGACTAATGAACTTATGGCATGCTTGCTTTTCTTTTGGTCTCTGTACTGTAGTAAGAATGAATTTCTATAGACGCTTGCTTATTGCTTTCGATTTTCTTACAGCTACCCACAACATGGTGTGCCACCAAACATTGCTCCTTGTATCCTTTCATCTCCTTACTTCACTTCTGTGCATAAGTAACCTATACGTCCTTCGTTTTTTCTTTCTTTTCTTTTAATTGCTGGAACAAGAATCTGCTAGTTGCCATATTTCCTCTTTGCTTTTACTTGACTTCATTGGCAGTCTTACTGGTAGAACCTACTACAGTAAACTACTACCCTACCGTTTCCTTCAATGAATTTTGGCTGCTTAGGGACAAGTTGATAGCAATCAATGAAACAGTCTCAGAGCTACCACTTAATCTGGAAGTTAGCCCCATAAGCATGACAAAGTGGCAGCTGTTTCAGCAAATTGACCAGTCCTTCCAGATTCACCGTAGCTATGGAAGCATGCTTGATGGTGAATCTGATGAACTAAAGGTAATACTCAGCTTGTATGTTCAGTAAGCTTTATATGTCATATTGTATACTAAGATGTGCATCTAATCTCTATATGAATCCAGAAAGCAGGTCAAGAGATTTAACTAATTTGCTGATAATTGGAGCTGATCTTTATTCTGTTTTTGTGGTTGCAGAGGGTGTTTTTGGAAGGAAATCCCTATCTGTTAGGCGTCACGATGTTTGTTTCGATGCTTCATTCTGTATTTGACTTCCTTGCATTCAAAAATGGTAATCACCATTCACCAAATGAACAGCTACTTTCCCTAAACTGCTTCTTGAAATCGGCTATCGAACAATCTGTTGTTTTTCCCTTCAGATATCCAGTTTTGGAACAAGAACAAATCTATGGAAGGACTATCTGCAAAGTCTGTAGTATTGAACTTTATCTGTCAGTTCATCATTTTCCTCTACCTTCTCGACAACGACACTTCATGGATGATACTAGCTAGTTCAGGCGTTGGTGTCTGCATTGAGTTCTGGAAAATCGGCAAAGCCATGCGCATAGAGGTACTTGAGTTCTAACATTACATACAATCTGTTTTTTACTGATTTCAAGATTGACATATAAACAAACTTCTCAGATTGATCGAAGTGGAATGATTCCAAGATTAAGATTCCACGACCGCGAATCTTATGCAAGCAACAAAACAAAAGAGTATGATGATATCGCCATTAAGTTCTTATCTTATGTCCTCCTCCTCCTTGTAGCTGGTTTCTCCATATATTCACTAACCTATGAACGCCACAAGAGCTGGTACTCATGGATCCTATCTTCACTAACGAGCTGTGTCTACATGTTTGGTAACTTACACCATCTCAAAAACTTTCTTGTGCGCATTCGGTTTATTCGATTTGGTTTGTTCGGTTTTCGAATTTTTATTTTTTTGGCCGAATTGAAACCGAACTATTCGGTTCGGTTCAGTTTTCGGTTAGTTCGGTTCGGTTTTTCATTTTTGAAGTTCGGTTTTTTCGGTTTTTTATTTTTTGGCCGAATTGAACCGAACTATTCGGTTCGGTTCGTTTTTCAATTTTGAAGTTCGGTTTATTCGGTTCGAAAATCCTAATTTCGGCTAAATTTTTCGATTTTTTCGGGTTTTTTTCCGGTTTTTTTGGTTTATTTTAGCAAGTTCGGTTCGGTTCGGTTAATTTGAAAAAAAGTAAAAAATTATCACCGAACCAAAAACCGAACTAAAATAAAAAATATGCCGAATTGAACCGAACTAACCGAATAAACCGAACCGAACTAAATTCGGTCCGGTTTATTCGGTTCGGTTTAAATGCCCACCCCTATTTGATTGTATTAAGTTAAAAAATCTATTCCATTTTGTGTCTTTTTCAGGTTTCATAATGATGTGTCCTCAATTGTTCATTAACTATAAGCTAAAGTCTGTAGCTCATTTACCATGGAGACAAATGACTTATAAGTTCCTTAATACTATCATTGATGATCTCTTTGCTTTTGTTATAAAAATGCCAATGCTTCATCGTCTTTCTGTCTTCAGAGATGGTAAATTTAAATCAATATTTCACTGAGATTGTTGTTGATTCATATGTGTTTAATGATCTAATCTTGGTGTTGTTGTTGCAGATGTGATATTTTTGATATACTTATACCAGAGATGGGTTTATCCTGTGGACAAAACACGTGTTAATGAGTTTGGTTTTGGAGGTGAAGATGAATCTCAAGATACAAAGAAGATCACTGATCAAGAAGATGACAAGAAAACAAAGTAATAAGCTTTGTGGTTTTTTGTTTTATTATTTTAAACAATTTTGATTTTGATTTTTTTTTTTGTTATGCCTTAAGTTTTGTTAATGGAATTAATATTCAAAAGAAAATATGTTTTAGGTTGTAGTCAGATAAATTATACTAGTTCCTTTTCTATTTGTTAAATGTTTTGATTAAAGGCGCAAATACTATTGAGAAATTTTTAAAAACTATACACTTTCCCACAATAAAGAGAGCATTTAATGGACACAATACAATTAATAAAAATAAAAATACCTTAAAATTTTTTAAAAATTTGTTATGATCTTTTATTTTTATAACTTTCTAAGAGAATTTTATGTAGATATTTTTTGTATTTGTGATTTTTTTCTTTTGTTGAAATGTGAAATTTATTTATCAACAAAAAATATAAATGTTTTACAAGAAGAAAAAGTAAAAAAAAGAATGAGGTTTGTAAGAAGTAGAAACCGAGCTTGCCTCGTTAAAACCCATATCTAAAAAATCCATTGGGACAAAATTAGATATTGGAAAAAGAGTACAATTGATCTCACCCCAAACTTGTTGTTTGAAAACCTGTTAAAAACCAAGCTGCCTACAAAGGCAAAAAACCGAGAATAGCATAAGTGGATGTGATAAAATTTCAACGAGATTGAAGGCCCGCTAGTTTGTGAGGAGCGTATCCTAGAGCAAAGGTGCGGTCTGGAATATGGTGTCGAAGGCGGGTCATGAGTTGACGAGGTGGCGTTGGTCTCTTCCCATGAAGACGAGCATTCCGTTCTTGCCAGAGGTAGTAAACCACAGTTTGCAGACATATTTTGGTGAGGCTGGTGTCAATGAGGGTGGCGGTCGGAGTGTGAAGCATGCGAGAGGTAAGGACGTTCCAATCTGGTGATGGGTTGACAATGAGGCCTCCTGTGAGAAAAGTCCACACCGTGACGGAAAAGGGGCAAACAAAGAAAAAGTGGTCCCTAGACTCATTGGGCTCACCATAGAGAATGCAATGCTAAATAATTCCATAGGCACGCATTCTGAAGCTTGTTTGTAGGTGGTCTTTGAAAGCAAGCCATAGGATAAAGGAGAGGCGTGGAGTTACTTGAGAGAACCGTGTTAACCGAGACCAAGGGACTGTTGTCTTTGTGTCCCGGATTTGAGACCATGTTTGTTTTGCCGAGAAAGATGATTTGTATAGATCCGGTCCATGCTTCCAAAGAGGCTGGTCCGCATATGGTGTCGGGATGGGTGCCTGCAAAAGACGAATTTTGTCAGTAAGCGCTAAGATGGCATGATTGCGAACACGGCGAAAACGCCATGAACCATTAGTGGATGCATCAAAGACGGAAGCAGTTCGTGCAATGCCTAGCTGCCTAGGGGCAGCATCATCAACGAAAGCAATAGGTGGTCCCAGCCAGTCCAATTATCCGTCTAAAATCTTGTCCCCAGCGAGTCCATCAACGAAAGTATTTGTGTTATTTTATCAGGTAAATAATTAATAGTCACGTGGTGAATGATATAAATTTTAAATATGAATTATGAATAGTCTGTTTGAATGACGAGTAATCGGTGAATGATAATCTATTCATATATTTTTTTAAAAAATATCATTAATTCAACGAAAGTACCAATTTTTCAAATAAATATATATATATATATATATATATATATATATA
>OVAV01000028.1:5304-31236 GCA_900406375.1 Iberis amara | reverse complement strand
TATATATATATATATATATATATATATATAAATTAATTTTAAGTGCTATGGTCACGTTCTTCTTTTTTGTCAACGTGCTATAATCACGTTCTGACTTGGTTATGATTTATGAAAAGTTTGTTATTAACCGATGCTATAATCATGTGTAATTGATTTCTTTTAGAAATGGTAAGAAAAAAAATTTAAAAAAAAACTAAGCTAACAAGTAACAACAGTCATTAGTTATTTAGTCAACATGTCCGTTTGATAAGATTATTAAAGTTGTGATTTTGAACTTTTTATTTATTTATTTTGTTAGTAGCCGTTTGGCAGCCATAGAAATTTTCAAATCTTTTTTTTTTATATAGTTTTTTCCACATTTTTAGTAACAACATATATTATAAATAATGCTTCATATGAAATTTTTAAAATTACTCTTATTCACCAACAAAACACTAAAAGTGTTCTTAAACCGATTTCAGCTTTCTGTTTTGTCTAACAATGTCTAGCAGCTCATTTTTTTTGGAATCTTGGCTCAGAATGGGAGGAAGATGTTCAAATTCCAACCATCAATACGCAAGAAAGTGCAACTCATGAAAAAGCTAACTTAAATTCGGAAAGACAACGTTTGAATGCTTCTGATGTTTTTAAGGTACACTTTCGTAAAGAAAAAATTAATGGAGAAATGAAAGCATGCTATAACTATTGCAATATAAACTTTTTTTGGAAATCGGGTTCGGGTTATGGTTCATATAAATATCATTTGCAAAAAATCCATCCTGAAAAAATTGGTGGGGGAAATAATCAAACTCAAAATGCTACTTCTTCTAATCTTTCTTCTTTTCATTACTATGAAAAAAAGAATCGAGAAGAGCTAGCGAAATTTGTAGCGGTTGACCATCTTCCATTTAGCTTTGGCAAAAAAGTAGGCTTTAATAATTATTGCAAAAATGCTCTAAATCCCCAAGTTAAAAGAGTACCTCCAACTACTCTTACTCATACTTTAAAGAAACTTTATCCAAAAACGAAAACAGATTTACAAAATTTGTTTTCTAATCTTCATAATAATGTTTCAATATGTTGTGATATTTGGAGTGATCATTGGCAGATTCATCATTATATGGGTATTACATGTCATTAGACTGATAATGATTGGAATATTCAAAAGAGAATTATTGTTTTTCGAGTTTTTGATGAAAAACATACATCTGATAATATTTTTAAATTGATAAAAATTATTTTGGAGGAATATAATTTAACAACCAAAATATTTTCTATTTCATTTGATAATGCATCTGCTAATACTGCATCAGTTGATGATTTAATATATAATTGTAGTCTTATTTTAGGTGGAAAATATTTTCATATACGATGTATTTGTCATGTTTTGAATTTATGTGTTCAAGATGGTTTATTAGTTTCTCAAAATCAATTTATTTCACCAATAAAAAGTGCTTTGAATTATTTATGGGGTCGTCCACAATTAATGAAACAATGGTTCCAATTTTGTCAAATGAATAATAAATCTCCAAAAAGATTTTTTCGAGATGTTCCTACTCGTTGGAATTCAACTTATAATATGCTTATTGGTTCAATTGGTTATAAAGATTTGTTGTGTAGTTTTATTCAACAAAATTGTAGTTCTTTAACTTTGTGGCCAACCCATTGGGATGATTGTAGTGCACTCTTAAAATTATTGAAGTGTTTTAATGATGCAACATATTTATTATTGGGTGCTTACTATCCTACTAGTCATTTACTTTTGTATGAATGTGTTAATATTGCTGATGTTTTACATGAACATGAAAATAATAATATTTTATCAACATGTGTTCTAAGCATGAGAAAAAAATGGTTAAAATATTATGAAAAATTCCACTTGTTAATTTGGTTGCATCAGTTTTTGATCCTCGTACTAAATTAGATGGTTTATCTGATTACCTTACCTTGTATTATGATTTATTGCATTTATCTGATAATATTGACATTCAAAGCATTATTTTAAGTACGAAAAAGACATTGAAAATGTATATGATGAATATTATAGAGTATATAAGCATATGACACCTCATGTAGTTGAATCGCCTTTAGAAAATGATATGTCATCAACATCTACACTAAGTCTTGCAGAAAGGATGCGGCGACAAAAAAAGCAACGACCATCACAAGATAATAATTCTGAACTTGAAAAATATTTAGTTATACAAATTTCGAGTTTAGTGATGAAGATGCATGTAATAATTTTCAAGTCATGCAATGGTGGAAGTCAGCTATGATTGTAAAGGACATTCTTTCAGCACCAGTTTCAACTGTTTCGGTCGAACGAGCTTTTAGCATGGGAGGCCAAATTCTAGATGAAACACGATCAAGAATGAGTCCAAAATCTCTTGAGTCTCAGTCGTGCCTTGACGATTGGACTAGAGCTCAATATAGACAACAAGAATATGTTCGAGACAACGAAGAAGAAGTAGAAGATATTGATAGTGATATATCTTGAATAAGATCCGAAGATAGTGATTAATATTGTTAATTGTTTAACCATTACATTTTATTTTCCTTTTCTTTACTTTTAATTAAATAGAATAGATGATGTATTTAATATCTAGATGGTTTTATAAATAATTTAAACTTTTTAGAAATTTTATAAATAAAAGATGCATATCTATTATTAAAAAAACAACAACATGTTAAGAGGAAAATAACAAACATAAGCCAATCATGATTTTGAAAAAAATGATTTCATATTTTTTAGGGAAACTAGTTTTGACTAGATAACCACTTTCTAATTAAAATCTATATTTATTGAGTTTTTTTTGTCGAGACTATTTATATTTTTCATATAATATTTTGTTTGCAAAAATACTAGTTTAAAAAAGACCATCACGTTTGACCCTTTTTTACTAAAAGCTAAAAATCTCTATTCTTCATGTTTTTTTTGTATTAATTTTCTTAGCCTTTACACAATTTTTCTTTTTCCAAAAATAGTACTTTTAGACATTTACTTTCATCTTTTTATTTACTACACTCACACAATCAAAATACTACTATATATAAAATTTTGTAAAATATAAAATCAACATCAAATTCAAATTTAAAAGCTAAGATCTAAAACCAAAAAATAAAAACTAGAAACCAACAAACATTCATGGCCCTACAAACCACTATTATTAACAAAGAATTTGTTAACAATTGGAAGATGAATATATAAAATTATAATTTTGTTTAATTTTCTTTACAATTTTTATTTATTTATTTTATACCAATATAAATCATTTATAATATCTATTTCTTTTTATTTGTTATCATTTTTATTTGTTATATTTTATTTATATGATTCATATATTTTATGAGAATTTTAGTATCATACAACTTTACAACAATTTGAGTTTTTCTTAATTTATAATTGTTTATTTATAACTGTAACATTAACCGTATTATAATTACAACTGTATCCAACCAGAATCGTATCAACCGAAACCGTATCTAACCGTAACCGTTTTAACCTTATATTAAATGGTTAAGGTTAAACAATTTTGTAATTTTAACCGGTGGTTAAATAACATTAACCATAATAACCGTAATCATGGTCATACCTACTTATTACCCACGCTATATCTACTATTGCTCAAACTACTATTGCTCAAAATACCACAACTAATCACATATCTCCTCTTGATATTACAGGTCCTAACGCTATAACAGCATCAACATCTCTCGAGCTCGAACTCTCCCAAGACAAGACCCATACCACTAGTCTCGATCGTTCCCTAGCCAAAGTATCCCTAAACAAACATGTTCTTGAAGTAGCCCAACACCCTGCAGACATCACCACAACCACCAAGCTCATTTCACCTTCAACTTCGACAAACCTTACTACTGATATGATGAAGCCTTGTCAATCAATGGAACAATGTTCTGATGCATGATTCTTCGGAGTGGTCCACTGTTATTAGAACTGGTCGAGCTTCCTCACTTTCACAAAATAAATTAGCTTCAGCTCAAACCGCGGCTCACGCCACTTTCTCACATACTTCTCAGTTTTCTATGTTAACAAATGCGGATGCAAAAGAGGATGAAAAGGAGGACGGACAAATGACCAACACATATACGCACTCTATAAAGGATGTAACAGCGACATCTCGTTACATCACCTGAACAAAATAAAAACAGCACGAACAACCAGCTCCCCACCGAAAACACTTAAACATGCGGTCCACAAAAAAAAAATAATGTCTCCTCTATGAGACAACAATGATTATGTCTGTCTTCGCATGGAACACACGAGGCTTTAACTAGCCTCAAAAGCATTCTATAGTTCGGCATTGGATTCGTGCTACTAATCAACAATCTGGTTGTTTGTTAAGAAACATGCGTCCAGGTTACTAATTTTTCTCATATTTTGCAGGTTGCACTTCCAGGGTGGAATGCTATTCACAACTACTCACACCACCGTCTCGATCGTGTTTGGATTGTTTGGAAAGAGGGAGTTATAGTTACCCTTTTTCTTGTTACTTCCCAATTGATCACCGCTCTTGTTGCTCTTGAATCGGATAATATTGTTTTAATTTCCTGTGTTTATGCCTCAAATTTCTAGGCAGATCGTGTTCACCTATGGAATGCACTTCTTGAAAGCCGTCAGATCTATGGAACTTCGTCCATCCCTTGGATCATTATGGGAGATTTCAACGAAATTTTTTCTTCTTCTGAACACTCAAGTCACCCTCACGGTCAGCATCTTTTTAGGCATGTTACAATTTCAAGATTTAGTAAACCAGATGGACCTTGCGAATTTAGCCTATGTTGGACCTCATTATATTTGGTCCAACCACCGTGCAAGTGATCTCATACCAAAGAAGCTTGATAGAGCACTTGTCAATGACTCATGGTTACATGTCTTCCCGCGATCTTATGCGGTTTTTGAAGCAAATGGTGCCTCAGACCATGCCCGTTGCATTATCCACTTATCCTCTCATTTCGCCACCGCTCGTAAGCCATTCAAATTTAATAATTTCATCACTGAGCACCCCTCATTTTTGCATATTATTGGAGAAGCTTGGCACGACGGTAGCACCCTTCACCACTCTCGTGTAGCTCTTAGGCTTTTTCACTCAAGAGATTAAAGCAGACAATTCGCACCATCAATCGTTCTCATTACAACGACATCTCCTCTCGTACTCAGACATCTTATGATCACCTTTATTCGTGTCAACTTCATGCCCTATCTGATCCTACTGCACCGAACTTGGCTGCCGAGGCTGCCCCTACACGCTCCTAGCAATCTCTTGCAAACGCTGAGGAACGTTTGTACCAACAAAAATCTAGGATAACGTGGCTCCGTCTTGGCGACCATAACACTGGTTATTTTCATCGGATTGCTTCCTCCCGAACTAGTCGCAATTCTATCCGTCGACTTACACTTCGGTCGGGTCTTATTACCACAGATTTCTCGGAGATAAAGGATGAACCAGGCCGCCATTTTTAGACTTTTCTCCAGCATCCTGATCACATTACCACTTTAGATTCTCACCTTTTTGAAACTTATCGTTGCTCTTTGGATGCAGATAATCACTTGACGAGACCTATCCTCGCAGAGGAGATACTAGCCACTTTGTTCTCCATGCCCGCTAACAAAGCACCTGGTCCTGATGGTTATACCTCTGAGTTTTTAAAAGCAGCTTCGCCTGTAATTTGTGTGGTTTTTATAACAGTTATTCAATCGTTCTTCATCTATGGGTTTCTCCAGAGATGGGTAAATGCTACTTTGGTCGCACTCGTTCCCAAAGGAGATGACCCACAAACTATAAAGGATTATCGACCTATATCCTGCTGCAACATTCTCGACAAAGTTATATCCAAGATCATTGCAAACTGTCTCAAGATATTATTTTCGGAGTTTATTGAACCTTACCAAAGTGCTTTCATCAAAGATCGTCTTTTTCTAGAGAATGTCCTCCTTGCCACTGAATTAGTAAAGGATTATCATAAATCCGACATTTCCTCGCGCTACACTTTAAAGCTTGACAGTGCCAAAGATTTTTACACTTTAAATTGGGAGTTCATCCTCACCACCCTCCAAATTCTCAATTTTCAAGCCTATCTTCATTCACTGGATCTGCCTTTGTCTTTCCACGGCCACCTTTTCCATCTCCATTAACGGAGACCCCGCAGGCTACTTCCCTAGCTCGCGTGGTCTCCATCAAGGTTGTGATTTTTCTCCATATTTATTTGTTATTGCAAACACTGTCTTGTCCAAACTCTCGAATGCATTTGCGACATCTGGTCAGATAGGTTACCATCTCCGTTGTGAAGCTTTGAGTCTCACTCAACTATGCTTTACGGACGATATACTTGTTTTCTCTAATGGTTCCTTGCACTCTATCCAGGGCATTTTGCAGGTTTTGGACACTTTCGGCAAAGCGTCGGGACTTCGTGTCAATCTTTCCAAGTCATCTGCTTTCCTTACGGCAGCTCCTGACCCAGCATTACTTCAGACGATTGTAGCATACGTCATTCGTTGTGATGTTTTCCCATCCGCTATCTCGGACTCTCCCTAACTACAAAGTGTCTCAGTTCCGCCGACTACTCTCCACTTATTGACCGTATACGTTCTAAGCTAAACTCTTGGTCCTCTAATTTTCTTTCTTATGCAGGCAAGTTACAGCTTATACAATCAGTGATTGTCAGTAGGGTCAACTTCTGGCAGTCTGCTTTTCGTCTCCCCAAGAGTTGTCTTCATGATATCAACAGTCTTTGTAGTAATTGCGTCTCGACAGGCTCCCCTTCAAAATCCTCCTCCACCAAGGTAAGTTGGGATGATCTGCGTCGTCCAAAGACTCAGGGTGGCTTGGGTATTCGTAGGTTTGAAGATACCTCAATGATCTTCTCGTTATCTTTGATTTGGCGCTTACATACAAACACATCCTCGCTATGGACCTCATGGACTCGCCGATACTTGATCCGCCAGGTAATGTTTTGGGATGCTACATCAAATTCTCAAGGCTCCTGGATTTGGCGTAAACTGCTCAAGCTACGTCCAATTGCAGCAACATTCTTCAAAATAAATGTGGGTAATGGATGCACAATGTCTTTTTTGTTTGATAATTGGTCTCCTCTGGGCCCTTTGTTAGCAGTCACAGGTGAGGCAAGAATACAGGAGTTTGGCATTCCACGTTTTGCTTCTGTTGCTGATGCGGCAACTTCAGTTGCATGGCGTATTCGTCGGTCAAGACGTCCAACCCTCTGTGAAATTCGCAGCAACTCATCACTGATCGTCTCCCTTCGCCTAATCTAGACGAAGATGTCCGTTTGTGTCATCATGGAAACAACCAGTACAAACCATTCTTCTCGGCTTCATCAACTTGGAAACAGATTTGCACTTCTTACCCAACTCATTCTTGGTCATATGTTATTTGGTTTTCTCAATCTATCCCACGTTATGCTTTCATTTCTTGGCTTGCGGTTCTTGACAAGTTAGCTACTGAAAGACGAATGCAAGCATAGGGACAATTGCAACCCTCCGTTCTCTGTGGTGAACCAAATGAAATGCGGGACCACTTGTTCTTGGCCTGCCCCTACACTTACATGCTCTGGTCTGGTCTCACATCTCAAAACCTTAATCGTCGCCTATCTCCGGACTGACATAGGACCCTTGCATCTCGTACTCGTCTAGCACTACCACCTCTAGACTCAGTCTTGCTCAAGCTTTGCCTCCAAGCAACAATCTACCACATATGGCGCGAGCGTAACTCACGTTGTGAGTTGGTTTGAATCCTTTCATAGTTGGTCTGAAATTTACAAAAGTTTATGGGTAAGTTGGTTTTGTGAAGCTTTGAAGTTGTTAATTTGTTGAATAAGGTCTTTTTTGATGTGTTTGAACCATTGGGAGAACCAATTTTGATGGAATTGCAAATTATTTTTGAATTTAGGGTTGATTCTTGGAGAAACTCATGTTAAATCCAAAAATGCTACATTGGTGACTCAATAAGGCTTTATTAGTTAGCGGTTGTCATTAGTTTGGGTTCTATCTCTGTGTTTAGGATGAAAAATTTTATGATTTGTGTTTCGGATTTTGTTCATGATAATTTTTTTCTTAAATGTAAGCATAATGTGGTTATGTTGTTATGTGAAATTGATGAATTTTGAGTTGTTTATGTAATTGATTTAATCATTTGTGGTTTCTAAAACTGTTTTTGAAGTGTTTCTTGGTTTCTAATACTAATTTGCAGGATCATAAGAATGGATGATTCTCTAAATGAAGAAAACCAAACACATGGTTTGTAAATTTTCCATTTTTATACTTCTTATTTCTTATGGTGTTTCTTTATGTAATGTTTTTTTATTGTGTGATTGATTAACAATGTTTAGGTATGAATATGTGTTCCCAAAACGTCTATTCAATGCTGGATTAGAGTCGCAAGTGGAACAAATCAATAATACATGCAGAATGTCGACTATGAAGAATCTTAAAAGTGTTTTAATTAATAGCTGAATTAATACGACATGATGAAGAAAGGTCCGGTGTTTGAGCATATACTAGCGATATATGAAAATTCTTTGGGATATTCAGCTAGGGTAATTCATAGCATGTTGTGTAGGTAGTTGATCACTTATAAAAAGCATGAGCTGTGGTTTGTGTTTAGAGCGAAATAAACCAAACACCAATAAATATAAAATGGAAAGAGATAGACTACTACCGATTTGAAATACACCTATTCCTCATGAGTAACGCTTGTAGAAAGATCAATCGTACGATTAGCAGCAGGCACGGAACCATCCTCCTCGTAAGCATTTTCCATGTCATCATCGCTATGCTGTCGGGAAGAAGAATCTTTGAAAGGGCTGCCCACATCCGCTGCATCATGTTGTGGTAGGTTTGTAAACCCTAAGCCAGCCAATCGATTTTCTCATTTTGATTAGCATTACGATCGTATCGTGGGATATCAAATTCACTACAATCCACATGAAGAACCGTAGAGAATCCGGTATGCTCAGATTAAAGTGGTACACCACCATGAGATGCATTGCCTCTAGACCGACATGAGCTCGTGGTTGTGGGGTTGGTGCAAAGGTGATCTTCACCATGTAGGAATTCCATATTGGCAATTGATGTGATCGAAGTGAGATCCTCTTGGGGAAGCTAAAAGAAACATAAATTTCCTTTTCGATCCTTTAATTTGTAAACCAGATTGTCTTTAAGGATGAAAAAACTCTTAAGATGTTTTATCCCTAAGTAGGACATGGAGTTAATGCACCTAATCTTGTGAAGATGGATGCCATGGTAGTTGAAGATGGGTGTAAGGAGGTTACCAATCCGTTCAGTCCTCTGCTTCCCCTTAAATGTATTCGTCCTCCTCTGAACCAAAATTTTGGCAAAAATTAACCTTAAGTTGGTCTTGTGCTGGATATCTAAAGGTTTGGTGTAAATCTCACTCACTACATGTCCAATTTTATAATGGATCATAAGTAGCTCATCTTGTCTAATTGCTTCGCTTCGTCTTTGGCATATATCATGTTATTAATTGCTTTGGCGACCATTCGAAGTGATGGGTTTCAGATAAGAGCTTGCTTCGCATCCCTCGCTTCATAAGAACATGAACTTGAAGTTATCAAATGCCATAAATTGTCTTCCGTTTCAAAATTTGGAAATTCAATGCCTGTATTGCTACTCATAAACCCATAAATACCACATAAGCCTGTGATAAAAATCTCATAAAATTGACCCATGAAAAAGTAGGAGAGTGTAGCTTCTCTTACTCGCGGTTTCTCTGGATTTTTGTACCGGAGACGAATGGATGCAGAAACGGACACACAAGCTTCGGGTATAGTAGATCTGCGGTGTATGGCATACTCCGGAGCCCACTATTCTTCAAAATCATAGCGACGTCCTTTTTGACGCCCATTGCATCAAGTGTGTTTTTACAAATGAACCAAGTTGGAGCTATATTGACCTCGAGAAAGTGATTATAGAAAATACTATTGAATGAGTTCTACTGCTTGGAAAATTTTCTGCACTTCCAACTTGACATCCCGCTCAATCTAGTGGCGTTGAAGCGTCTTCCGAAAACCCCATCTAACTCAATCGGTATTCCATTATTTTTGGGCCACATAAATGTACTCATTGTTACTGTGGGAGGATTATCACTTGCATTTGATTCGCATAGAGCAATGATTTTATTACGCGCTTGAGAGCTTGTTTGTCCCTTTTCCTTGTGTTTAGGTTTGGATACACTTTTTTTTTCTTTTCTTGAATTTTTCGTATGAAGTTGTGTCATTTCAGTTCAAGACCATCGCCTTTATTAATGCCACCTCAATTTTTTGAACTTATTGTATCTACATAAAATAGTCCGTAAGTTAATACATAACACTATAATTAGCAATGAACCACACCGAAACAAAATATTCATTAACAACAAAGCTAAAACTCAATATTATCATCTTGAAAAATCAAAAACAAAATTTTATAAACAAAATCCTCTATCGAAGAACACACACAGTTATATAATATTTATATTGTAACATAAAATAATTGTGCGAACAATAATCTAGTTATATAAATATATTTAATCTTTTTTTTTGTCACCATATATAGATATATAATTAGGTAAAGAGTTTTACAATATAAGGTGCATTGGAACGATGGGCAGTCTGAATATATTTAATCATGATCACAAATTTGCTAACAATATCCAATATTTGAGGTAAGTCGAAGCTAATAAGGTAGAAATTAAAATCCGAAGAAATTAATTTTATCTAAACGGATTGAAAACAAAATCTCAACAAATTAATCTTATCTAAACGGATTTGTATAAGTAATCACGTTAACTCTTATCCAAATAATATCATTTACAAAGGATACATCTCTCTCTCCTTCTTCTCTTGGATCAACTATGGCGAATCTGTCACTTCCTCCCGATTCCTTTTTCTTGGGATTCGACAGCTCTACTCAGTATGTACCCTTCCTTTACTTCTCAACTTACTTCCTGAGAAATTGGATTATATATATTTTTTTTTCCGAATTCAAATCATGATCAGTGTTCGATCACTCTGTTTGTTAGTTTGGGCATCAATTTCATTGAAATCGTATCGAATGCTGGATATCTTAACTCTTTTTTCTTTTTTTTTCCTTGGAAGGTCATTGAAAGCAACAGTGTTGGACTCGGATCTCAACATTGTAACAACCGAGCTCGTTCATTTTGATTCTGATCTTCCCCATTACGAAACCAAAGATGGAGTTTACAGAGACGCTAATGTGAATGGCAGGATTGTATCTCCAACTCTTATGTGGGTGGAGGCATTAGATCTCATTCTTCAGAAGCTCTCCAATTCAAATTTCAATTTCAGCAAAGTCATTGCAGTTTCAGGAAGTGGGCAGCAGCACGGTAGTGTCTACTGGCAAAATGGTAGTTCTCATATACTGAGATCACTTGACTCTAAGAGATCTTTAAAGGAACAACTCGAAAACGCTTTCTCCTTTATGGAATCTCCTATATGGATGGATAGTAGCACCACAAAACAGTGTAAAGAGATTGAAAATGCTTTAGGAGGAGCCATGGAATTGTCAGAGATTACTGGCTCTCGTGCTTATGAACGGTTCACTGGTCCGCAGATACGGAAAATTTTTACAGAACACGGAGGTGATTATCAGCGAACAGAGAGGATATCTCTTGTTAGCTCCTTTATGGCTTCTTTGTTAATAGGAGATTATGCTTCAATTGATGAAACTGATGGAGCTGGGATGAATTTGATGGATATAAAGAAGAGATGTTGGTCTAAAGCCGCTTTAGAGGTTTGTGGAGTCTGTTATTATTTTTGAGTCTATATTTAAATTGTTGTTTTGTAAATATGCTTCTTTTCCAGGCTACAGCTACAGGTTTGGAGGAAAAACTTGGAAAGTTAGCACCAGCTTATGCTATTGCTGGTTCCATTTCTCAGTATTTTGTTCACAGGTTATTATCATTAGGCAACACTTCTGTGTGCTTTGAAGTTTCGCATTTCAGATTCAGAATTTTTTGTTTCTTTTATTGCAGGTTTGGCTTCGAAAAGAACTGTGTGGTGGTGCAATGGTCAGGAGACAATCCTAATAGTCTTGCAGGTACAGATTCGACAACATAAGCTTGGAGAAAAGTTCAGATACACTTTTGCTTTCTTATCTATTTAGCTTTCAAGTAGCATCTACAACAAATATGATGAAATGGAATGCAATACAATGTGTTGAGATGAGGTTATTCCATGTTCTGCAGGACTAACTCTTAGTACTCCTGGAGATCTGGCAATCAGTCTTGGGACCAGTGACACAGTAAGGCTCTTGACTCTGGTAGTTACTCCAGAAAAAGACTTGTGTTCTTACCATTTCAGATGTCCAATATTATAAACTCTGACAGGTATTTGGAATTACCAAAGAACATCAACCAAGTCTTGAGGGCCATGTGTTTCCTAATCCCGTGGACCCCGAGAGTTACATGGTTATGCTGGTTTACAAGAATGCTTCTCTCACCCGTGAAGGTAGTAGTCACAATTAGAAACTCTTAATTTTACCTGGTTTAGGCGCTTTTATCCCTTAGAATATGACTTTCTGTCTCAGAAATCCGCAACCGTTGCGCTGAGAGATCGTGGGATGTTTTTAACAAGTACTTGCAGCAAACACAACCACTGAATGGTAAGTTACAATTTTATAATTCTTCAGTGTCAATCAATAATATAGTCAAGTTTTTTTTTCATTTTATACACAACTTTGGCTATATTAGATGGGAAACTTGGCTTCTACTACACTGAAAATGAAATTCTCCCCCCACTTCCTGGTATTTCTCTTTTTTACTCTCTTTGCCACACACTAAAACTTTTCTTTACTAAAGTTTTTCACAATGCTTAGTTGGCTCTCATCGTTACATTCTTGAGAACTTCTCTAGTGAGTCTCCTGAATCTGTGAAGGAACGAGAGGTCGATGAGTTTGACCCTCCTTCAGAGGTACTGTTCTGATGCAGACTCCATGAAGCAATTAGATTGTTTGAATTCATTGCGATAATGTTTCCTGTCAGGTAAGGGCATTGGTTGAGGGTCAGTTTCTTTCAAAGCGGGCTCATGCTGAGAGATTTGGTATGCCTTCACCTCCGATCAGAATAATAGCCACAGGAGGTGCATCAGCTAATGAAAATATTCTGGGTCTGATCTCTGCAATCTTTGGATGTGATGTATATACTGTGCAAAGACCTGATTCAGCATCCCTTGGAGCTGCACTAAGAGCTGCTCATGGCTGGTTTTGCAACAAGAAAGGAAGCTTTGTGCCTATCTCATATCTCTACGAGGGGAAATTCGAGAAGACATCTCTGAACTGCAAGCTTAAGGTAAAAGCAGGAGACGCAAAAGTGGCTTCAACATACGGTTTGTTGATGAAGGCGAGGATAGAAATAGAGAAAAAGCTTGTGGAGAAGTTTGGGCACTTTTGATAAACTCTACCTATAAGGATTTTTTTAGCTTTTTAGATTTGAAAGAATAATAAGAGATGTAATTTAAAAACTCTTTGCTCGTTGCTCAGAGTAAATATGCATCAGTGTTCTGAAATGCACAAAAGCTCAGTGCTTGACAATGAGCATCCATTTTGTTTTTGCTTATCAACAACTTGAAAAAGAATAAACATTATAATAGCTAGACTAAATATCATCAGATATATAAGCTTGTAGAAAAATAGAGCATTGAGTGAGAGACGCAAACAAACAAATTCAGAAGAGAGCAATATTAAGACAGTGAATGGATCGAAATTAAGGGGAAGGAAGACCTAGAACACTTAAGTTGGAAAGGAAGGGAAAAGTAGGATTCTGATTGATCTCCTGAACATGGCATTCAATGCCTCACATAGTACTTGGACATAACCAGTAACGGTTTAAACCGACTTTAAATGAGACAAACCAAAATACTGAAATCAGACCGATAATCTATTAACCGACTTTACATAACCGAAATGCTGGAGAGCTTGTCTTATACCTTCCTTCAGAGCATCTTTGTCCTCAAAGATGAAAATTTGAGTACTGCTTTATAAAATCTTGATAGAATTTCCATGTTGCTTTCTTTGGTGGCTCATCTTTTGATACAAGAAAATGACATGGCAAGTATGAGACCCGTGGCTGAAGATGGTGGAGAGAAAGTTAGAAGCTATAACAGAATTACAACAGCCAAAATTGAAGAGCAGAGATTTAAATAGGAGATTTGTAGATTGTCATTGTACCGAGAATTTCATATGTAATTATGAAGTTTGAGTTCATCAACTTGAGGATTGTTTCTTATTCATAGATCTTTTGTTGGTGAGTTCTTGGATTGTTGTTTCTAGAGAATATTAATCCATTTGTGATTGTGTTTAATGAAATACTAATCAGTTTGTATCAAAACTCAAAAGTATCAGTCGTCAATAAACCTCGTAATCAATGGCGGAAACTTGATCACAAACTTCTTAGAAGGAAGCATTGAATCGTGAATCTGAAGAATCAATCGGTTCTAAGGTTCAGCTACTCAAAGCTTCATAGCAAGCTGAAAGTGAAAAATGGTGAAACAAATGGTCGAACACAACACGAAGTTGGAGAAGAATATCGCTGAGATGTTCGAAGCATTTGAATTAAGAAATGCGAAAAACAATATGCAAAATTGTGAACAAAATCAAAATTGTTCTTCTTCGTCTTTCGGTACTCACTCAGGCGCAAATCAGAATAATCACGATTTGAACAGAGGTACGCGGTTTCCAAATCCTCATCACTATACTAGTATTACAAGGCTAGGGAAGATCGATTTTCTTCGTTTCACTGGTGATAAGATTAAGGAATGTCTATTCAAAGCAGAGCATTTTTTTTTGCAATTGATCTTACACGAGAAGGTTCTAAAGTAGGCATAGCTTCAATGCATTTTGATGATATGGCTGTTACTTGGCACCAAGCTATTATGGATACTGAAGAAGATCAAAATGTCTTGTTTCATTGGCTTACTTATAAGGCATTGTTGAAAGAAAGATTTGAGGAGATTCTTGATGATCCTATTGCCGAACTTAAACAATTGCAAGAAATAAATGGTATTTTAGAATATCATGGCAAATTTGAGCAGATTAAGACTCAAATTACGTAACCTAAAGGTTATCTAGTGAGTGCATACTTAGTTGGATTACGTATTGATACTCAAATGCATGTGAGGATGTTTCAACTTCAGTCTATACGCCAATTATTGTTGTTAGGTTGATTTTATGAAAAAGCTCATCCTAAGAAACATTTTCAATCTCCATTCTCAGGTTACATGGACAATACAACCTCATCTGCAAAAGTTTTATTGCCTACACGAAGAGATCATAAGTTGAAGAAGGAAGACAGAAAGATACATGGTAATAAGGGTATAACAAATCAGCCTAAGAAGTTTTTATCTCAAGCTGAGATGAGTGACCGCAAAGTTAAGAGCATGTTGTTATTTATGTGATGAAAAGTATTCCCCTGAACACTCTCTCAAGCATAAGAAGACTCAACTATTTTCTCTAGATATAGAGAATTGTGATGACTCAACAAATGAAGAGAAAGAAGAAGACATTGCTCATATCTATGTCAATGTTGTTGCAGGAATTTATGATTACAACACTATGAGAATCAGAGGCAGGCATGAGAAGATAGTATTGTATAATTTGGTGGATTATGGTTCTATGCATAATTTTGTAGACTCTAAAATGGCTGATAAACTGGGATGCAAATTGGATTCTGGTGGTCTAACAAGAGTATCTGTCGCTGATGGGAGGAATTTAGGTGTTAAAGGGAATATTGACAGCTTAACTTGGTATTTTTAAAACAATGACTTTACTGCTAACTTTATGGTCATTCCTTTGAGAGGTTTTGACATGGTATTGGGTATCCAATGGCTACACACACTCGGAGCTATCACATGGGATTTAGAAACTGGAAACGCAATTTAAATGGAAAGGTCATAAGGTGATTTTACATGGTATTACTCAAGGATATGTTCGTGAAGTCAAAGCTAATAAGTTGAAGTTGAAGCAAGAAAATATTCAAATCTCTATGATATATACTAGAGAGATTTAGTCAATCAATGAGACAAGCATATATTCAGTTACTATTGCAGATTCTACAAAGCCTATTCAATCAAAACTTGTTCAAGTTATTAAACAATTTCAGGGCATTTTTGACGAACCTACTTCATTGCCTCCACTCCGACTCAATCATAATCACAAAATTCAGTATTGAAAGGTTTCAATCTAGTTAATCAAAGACCTTATAAATGCACTATTCAACAGAAGAATGAAATTGATAAGATGGTTCAGGAGATGTTAACAAATGGCACGATACAATCCAGTTCAAGTTCTTTTGCTTCTCCTATGGTATCAGTTAAGAATAAGGATGAATCTTGGAGATTGTGTGTAGAATATAGAAGCTTAAACAACATGACTATGAAAGATAAACACCCAATTCCTTTGATAGAGGATTTGATGTATGAATTGGGTGGTTCCAAAGTCTATTCAAAGATTGATTTACGTGCTGGCTATCATCAGGTGAGAATGGACATAAGACTGCATTCAAGACACATAATAGATATTGTGAATACTTGCTTATGTCATTTGGTCTCACCAATGCTCCTGCGACATTTCAACACCTCATGAATACAATTTCAGAGATTTTCTTAGGAAATTTGTGTTGATATTTTTTGATGATATTTATAGTCCATCCATGGAAACCCACATTGAGCATTTGCAGAAGGTCTTTGAAGCAATGCAAGTGCATTCTCTGTTTGCTAAAAGAAGCAAATGTGCTTTTAGTACTTCAAGGGTGGAATATTTAGGACATTTTATTGAAGTTGAAGGGATATCCACTTATCCTAACAAAATTAAGGCAGTTGGAGAATGCCACAACCTCAAAACACTAAGCAGTTGCAAGAATTTTTTGGGTTAGCTAGTTATTACGGACGCTTTGTTAAAAATTTTGGATCAATAGCTAGACCTCTTACTGATTTGACAAAAAAAGATGCATTTCTTTGGAACAATGAAGCATAAGATTCTTTTGTTTCTTTGAAATCAACTCTTTGTCAAGCTCCTGTACTATCTTTACTAGTGTTTGACAAACAGTTTGTAGTAGAAATTGATGCCTGTGGGTCAAATATAGGCGCAATGTCGATGCATGATGGTCATGCTCTTGCTTATATTAGTCACCATCTCAAGGGAAAGCAATTTCATCTTTCCATATTTGAAAAATAATTATTGGCAGTTGTGTTTGCGGCTTAGAATTGTACTATTGCGATTCTAAGGAGCAGCACTCAAGGAGATAAGGAGACGATGCTTGAAGCTGAGAATGCATTGCTTGAACCAGAGGATGCTATGGAGATTCGAGAAGGACCAATGACAAGGGCTAGGACCAAGAAACTTGCTGGAGCTATCTCATTACTTTTGAGTAATTCTTGGAAAACTTCCAATGGCTCAGGTTTGGATGTGATACATACAACTATCTTATGCATCCAAACCAATGATCAACAATTGGGTTAATGCTTCTAATTGTACTCTTTTCCCATACTTGGTTTTGTTCCAATGGGTTTTTCAAGTTTGGTTTTTAATGAGGCAATTGGTCCACTAAATAATTGCTCAATTGTTTGATCACGAAGAACCAAGGCGAAGACATAATTCGCACGCAAAGACGAGCCTTTTCTTTTAAATTTAAGTATGTTCAAACTTATGCATTTATTTTAAGTTTAGAAGTCTAAGAGTCACTTTCTCTCCTTTATATGTAAGGCCACGTCATTTGGTTCTAATAAAGCAAGTTTGAGTTAAAAAGAGTGTTCTCTTAAAATCTGAGTGATTCAAAATCTGGTAAGGAGTGATTCCAAAGCAAACCCCTTGTAGAGTGATTCTCAGGGTCTATCTGGTTCTTGGGTGTGATATCCTTGAATCCTCTATCCAAACGACGAAGGATCTCCATCCATTTGTTGTTATCATTTCCATAATCATCTACCTTCACTTCATCATTCCACCAGCCACTGTTTCGGATCAGATTATCACATACTCTACCTTCAAAGCATCAATCATCAAGGGAGGATCACATCATGTGGTATCAGAGCACTTTGAAGGCCTGAGTATTCATAGAAACAGGAAGTGTCCCTTAATCTTCTATATAATGTGTTTCTGTCTCTTTGTCTTTTATAACTTGATAATTGCATTCTGAGTGA
The DNA here is from genome assembly GCA_900406375.1 of Iberis amara. Taxonomy (NCBI): domain Eukaryota; kingdom Viridiplantae; phylum Streptophyta; class Magnoliopsida; order Brassicales; family Brassicaceae; genus Iberis; species Iberis amara. The sequence goes on along the minus strand of OVAV01000028.1, from coordinate 13,074 downwards.
AAAGCTTGACGAATATGGATATGAATGATTGATTTCGTGCATAAAATTGTTGTTTTAATATGAATTAATTTTAGAAGTTTATAGGACACATTTTGAATTTTGAAACTTCTATACAATTTGTTTCTGTATCTTTATCTTCTTTGAATATGTTTTGTGTTTAATTTTGTTTTTGATGAAATACTCGATGAATTTGGTTATGAATGGATGACTCTATACATAAACTTTCTGTTCTAAGTTGAAATCTATTTTAGAATATAGAAGGACACGCTTTAGATTCATAGAGAAGTGCATAACTTGTTTCAGATTGTGACATATCATATTTTAGTATGTTTGAATTCTATGCATGTTTAATTCAATATAAATTTCACACCCTTTGGATTTTGATAATTCTAAGTTCAAATAGAGTTCATTTTCGTGCTGAATATCATTTCTTGTCACTCACATTTGTTCTATTTCAAACTGTGAAGAAAATCAGATTTAAACAATCTATTTTGATATTTCTTTGTTATGCCTACTTTGAGCATTTGTTTTTATTTTCTTTTGCAAGGAACAATGTCTGAAAATGGTGAAGAGGGTTCTAAAAGGGATAAGATGTTGTTTTAGGCTATAACTTCTAAAATGAAGCAGCTCATGGATAAAACAATCAATGACCAGTTTAATGCCTTTAGGAATGAGCTTAATTCACCCTCTGGCCATGATACTGGTCAATCTAAACTAAGGAGGCCTAAGGTGACAAATGCTAATGAAAATATACTCTACCAAGATCCTAGAGGTTATGCAGCAGAAGATTACTATGAAGAAATGAGTAGTGCCTCAAACTATACTCATAAAAGTAGAAGGAGAGCAAGAGAAGCTAGACAACTCAGAAACAATTTTGAAGCAATTAAGCTAAGGATTCCATCTTTCTATGGAACTTATGATCCTGATGCTTATCTTGAATGGAAAACAAAGATTGGGCTAGTATTCAATTGTCACAACTTCACATAAGCTGAAAGAGCCAAAGTGGCAGCTACTAAGTTTTATGATTATGCTTTAAGCTGGTGGGATAAACTTGTGACAGTTAGAAGAAGAACTGGTGAATTCTCAATCTCCACCTGGAATGAAATGAAGAACATAATTAGGAGAAGGTTTGTCCCTAGTCATCATGAAAGGGAACTCTATCAAAGACTAAGAAATTTGGTCCAAGGCATCAGAAAGGTTAAGAAGTATTTTCAGGAGCTTGAAAAACTTTTCATTAAGGTTTATTGGTGGCTTAAACAGAGATATATAAGACCAATTGGAGTTACAACATTTTGAAGACCTAGAAGAAGCAATGCATAAGGTTATACTCATTGAACAACAAATCAAAAGGAGAACTTCTGAAAAATCAAGCTATGGGGCTGGAAACTCTAAACCAAGCTATTCAAGAGATAGTAAACCTATCTACAATAAATCAGTTCAACCTAATATTACTCCAAAGGCAGAAAAAAAAATTCAATTCGACTTTCTCTAAGGATAAAGGAAAGGCAGTAGCTAATGCTACTAGATCTAGAGATGTCAAGTGCTACAAATGTCATGGAATATGCAATTATGCTTATGAATGCACTAACAAGAAGGTAATGGTGCTGCTGGAAAATGGTGAGTATGAATCTGAAGAGGAAACTTAAGAGGCTAAATCTTCTTCTGATGAGTTTGAAGAAGAAGCACCTGCTGAAAATTTACTTGTTACAAGGAGATCTCTAAGTATGCAAGACAAGAAAGAAGAAAAAGAACAAAGAGAGAATATGTTTCATACTAGGTATATGGTGCACAACAAATTGTGTAGTCTAATTATTGATGGTGGAAGTTGCACTAATGTAGCTAGTACTACAATGGTACAGAAGTTGGATTTGAAAACCACTAAGCATCCCAAACCATACAAACTACAATGGTTGAATGAGAGTGGAGAAATGAAAGTATAAAGAGAACATTCTATGTGATGTCTTACCTATGGAGGCTGGTCACATTCTTTTAGGCAGACCATGGCAATCAGATAGAAAGGTTATTCATGATAAATTTACCAACAAGCATACATTTGAGCTAAATGGAAAGAAGATCACTCTACTACCTTTGTCTCCACAAGAGGTATATAAGGATCAATTGCAACTTAAGCAACAAAAAGAACAAGTTGAACAGATTTCCAAAACCATCTAATTTCTTTCTTAAGGCTAGTGAAGTAAATAAAACTATACATTTTAATCAGCCTATGCTTATGTTTGTTTACGAAGAAGCTTTGACTAATCTAACTAATCCTCCACAGGCTTTGCCAAGTGAACTTAAGTTTCTTTGCAGGATTTTAGTGATGTATTTCCAAAAGATAATCCCATAGGATTGCCTCCCATTTGAGGCATAGAACATCTAATAGACTTTGTTCCAAGAACTACTTTACCCAAGAGAGCAGCCTATATGACCAACCCTTTATAAACTAAGGAACTACAAAAACAGGTTGATGAGCTAATGAAAAAGGGTCATATCAGGGAGAACATGAGTCCTTGTGTTGTACTTATTTTGTTAGTACCTAAAAAGGATGGCACATGGAGATTGTGTGTGGATTGTAGGGCTATTAACAATATAACTATTAAGTATTGGCATCCCATTCCTAGGTTGGATGACATGCTGGATGAGCTTCATGAATCCACTATATTTTCTAAGATAGATCTCAAGACTGGATACCACCAAATCAGAATGAAGGAAGGGGATGAATGAAAGAAAACCTTTAAAACAAAACATGGGTTATATGAATGGTTGGTTATGCCTTTTGGTCTTACTAATGCTCCTAGTACTTTTAAGAGATTGATGAATCATGTTCTTAGGGAGTTTATAGGGATACTCGTAGTAGTATACTTCGATGATATTCTGATTTATAGCAAGAACCTAGGAGAGCATGTTAGTCACATTAAATCTGTTTTAGAGGTTTTAAGAAGAGAGAAACTATATGCTAACTTTAAGAAATGCACATTTGGAACATATAATGTGGTGTTTTTGGGTTTCATTGTAGGAGCAAATGAAGTTCAAGTAGATGAAGAAAAACTTAAAGCCATCAAAGATTGGCCAACTCAAAAATCTGTAGCTGAGGTGAGAAGCTTCCATGGGTTAGTTGGATTCTACAGGAGGTTTGTCAAGGATTTTAGCACTATAGCAGCCCCTCTAACCAAAGTTATCAAGAAGGATGTGGGATTCATATGGGGGCCAGCACAAGAGAATGCATTTTAGACTTTAAAGGATAAACTAAGTCATGCACCCTTATTGATATTGCCTGATTTTCTAAATTTTTTTTGAGATTGAGTGTGATGCCTCAGGAATAGGAATTGGAGCTGTGTTGATGCAAGATAAAAAGCCAATAGCCTTTTTCAGAGAAAAACTTGGAGGATCTACTCTCACTTATCCAACATATGATAAGAAGCTGTATGCTTTAGTTAGAGCATTGCAAACCTGGCAACATTATTTGTGTCCTAAAGAATTTGTGATCCATGCTGATCATAAATCTCTCAAGCATTTAAAAGGACAACACAAGCTTAACAAAAGATATGCTAGGTGGGTTGAATTTATTGAATCATTTCCCTATGTCATCAAATATAAGAAAAGTAAAGACAATGTGGTTGCTGATGCATTGTCCAGGAGGTACACTCTACTCTTTTCTCTGGATGCTAGCTTATTAGGTTTTGAGCATATTAAAGATTATATGCTAATAATTCTAATTTTTAAGATGTGTTCAAGCAATGTGAGAAGTTTACTCATGGTAGTTTTTATAGACAAGATGGGTTCTTATCCAATAAAAATAAGTTGTGTATACCTAAATATTATGTGAGAGAGTTTTTTACTAGGGAAGCACATGGAGGAGGACTAGTGGGTCACTTTGGTGTAGCCAAAACTCTTAAACCCTTGCAGGTCCACTTCTTCTGGCCTCATATGAGAAAATATGTGGAAAGAATTTGTAGCAGATGCATAAACTGTAAGCAAGCCAAATCTAAAGTCCAGCCACACAATTTGTACACTCTTTTACCTATTCCTACTCATCCTTGGAATGACATATCTATAGACTTTGTTGTTGGTTTACCAAGAATAAGGATTGGTAAGGATTCAATATTTGTGGTTGTTGATAGGTTTTCAAAGATGGCTCATTTTATTGCTTGTCACAAAATTGATGATGCTGTGAATGTTGCAAATCTGTTCTTTAAGGAAGTAGTTAGACTACATGGAATGCTTAGGACTATAGTTTTGGATAGAGATGCTAAGTTACTTTTGGAAAACATTGTGAGGTAAGTTAGGCACTAAACTGTTATTTTATACAACTTGCCACCCTCAAACTGATGGTCAACCAAAAGTAGTGAATAGGAATTTGTCTACATTACTTAGGGCATTGATTAAGAAGAACTTAAAGAGTTGGGAAGATTGTTTGCCGCATGTTGAATTTTCTTATAGTTATGTTGTACATTCTGCCACTAAATATTCACCTTTTGAGATTGTTTATGGTTTTAATCCTTTGTCTCTATTGGATTTAATGCCTTTACCTTTGAGTGAAAGAATAAATACAGATGGAAAGAAGAAGGCTGGAGTGATCAATAGGATACATGAAAAGGCAAGGCAGAACATTGAGGCAAAAACCAAACATTATGCTAAGCAATCAAACAAGGGAAGACGAGTTCAAAGAAAGAGACCTTGTTCGGTTACACTTAAGAAAAGAGAGATTTCTAGCAGAAAGGAAATACAAGCTTATGCCAAAGATCGATGGTCCTTTTAAGATAATACACAAGATCAATGACAATTTCTACAAGCTGGATTTTCAAGGTAAGTACCAAGTGAATAATAGCTTTAATATTGCTAATATTATTCCTTATGTTGCAGATGATTTCGATTTGAGGTGAAATCCTTTTCAAGAGGGAGAGGATGATGTGATTCTAAGGAGCAACACTCAAGGAGCTAAGGAGACAATGCTTGAAGCTGAGGATGCATTGCTTTAACCAGAGGATGCTATGGAGATTCGACAAGGACCAATGACAAGGGCTAGGACTAAGAAGCTTGCTGGAGCTTTCTCATTACTTATGAGTCATTCTTGGAACACTTCCAATGGCTCAAGTTTGGATGTGATACATACAATTACCTTATGCATCCAAACCAATGATCAACAATTGGGTTAATGTTTTCCAATTGTACTCTTTTTTCCCATACTAGATATTTTCCCAATGGGTTTTCCAAGTTTGGTTTTTAATTAGGCAATTTGTTCACTACATAATTGCTCAATTGTTTGATCATGAAGAACCAAGACCAAGACATAATTTGCATGCAAAGAGAAGCCTTTTCTTTTAAATCCAAATATGTTCAAACTTATGTATTTATTTTATGTTTAGATTTGGTTCTTGGGTGTGATATACTTGAATCCTCTATCCTATCACGTCCATAATCATCTACCTTCACTTCATCACATCTACTTTTACTTCATATTCTACCAGCCATTGTTTCGGATCAGATTATCACATACTCCACCTTCAAAGTATCGATCCTCAAGGGAGAATCACATCATGTACCTACTTATGGGTCATTTTATTACCAAAATTGATCAACGCAACTTCAAGTACTTGTTGGAACAACGATTTGACACTCCTATCCAACGGAAATGGTTGCCAAAATTATTGGAGTTTGATTATGTGAATCAATATAAAGAAGGGAAAGAAAATTTGGTGGCATATGCTCTTTTTCGAGTTGAAGATTATGAGATTTTGCATAAGGCAATGACATTACTTGATTATGATTTTTTACAACAGATACAAGATTCATATGCATTTGATTCCTTAGTTCAGACAATTATTCAAGCACTGGAACAGTCTCCTTTGTCAAGAAAATTATATTCTTGGTGTCAGCAGATTCTTCGACGTAAAAGTAAGATTGTTGTATATGCAGATGTGGCTTTATCCAATAAATATTGCAATGGTTTCATAGTTTTGGTGTGGGAGTTCACTCAGGTAGAGATGTCGCACTATAGAGCGTAAAAAGTCTTTTCTATTGGAAGGTTATGTCTAAGGATATACATCAGGTTATGCGAAATTGTTAAGTGTTCCAGTAGTGTAAATACGAGACAATACGTTCACTTGGCCTTTTGCAACCCTTGCCGATTCCTTCTGCTATTTAGACTGAGGTCTCAATGGACTTTATAGATGGCTCACCCCTATCTTTTGGAAAAGGTGTAATCTTGGGGGTTGTGGACTGTATGAGCAAAGTTGCTCATTTTATGGCTTTGCAACATCCTTATTCTGCTTCTATAGTAGCTTAGGCTTACTTGGGTAATGTTTTAAATTAAGCTGCATGGATTTCCACAATCTATTGTCAGTGATCGTGATTCAGTTTTCTTAAGTGAATTTTCGTAGGAACTTTCTACTACACAGGGTAGTGAGTTAAATTTTGAGAAAATTGCTAGAATACCATAGAAAAGTTCTAAAATGACTAGAATACCATACATCTTTAAAAAATTACTAGAGTGTTTTCAAAACCGTAGTAAATTATAATTCACTCCCTTGCTTAGTTTTCTCCTAATTTGGTAATTTTTAATTAACAAATCCACGCACTAAAACCGTATTCCACGTCACTAAACCGTATTCCACGTCACTAAAACATTTTACATATAAAATTTTACATATAATGTTTCAAATTTCTTAAACACTATACTAGTTTACTCTGACTAAAGAAAAAAAAAACGGTTTAGTGACCTAGTTATTGCGCTCGTCGTCTTCTCTGAAATCGTCCTCGTCGAAATCATATTGTTTGCCCTCGTCAAAATTTCAGGTAAGTTGCGATTAATTTTGATATATGTTGCGAATGAGTTTGATTCTGTTGCGGATGAGTTTGATTTATGTTGTGGTTGAGTTTGATTTCTGTTACGACCGAGTTTGATTTCCGTTGCGATTGAGTTTGATTCTTTTGCAGATGAGTTTCATTTATGTTGTGTCTGAGTTTCATTTTACATATAATAAAAGAATTCTTCTTAAAAATCTAGTATTTTAAACGGAGTAAAGAAAAAATACAACAGTTTAGTTTCCCTAGTTTTCGCCCTCGTCGTCTTCTCCGAAATTGTCTTCGTCGAAATCGTATTCGCCCTCGTCGTGTTCTCCGGTATGTTGTGAATGATTTTGATATATAACACGACTAAGTTTGATTAATGTTAAGACTGAGTTTGATTTCTGATACGACTGAGTTTGTTTTCCATCGCGGGTGAGTTATATATCTTGTTGCGGATGAGTTTGATATATGTTGTGGTTGAGTTTGATTTATATCGTTGCTGGGTTTTATATTCTGATGTGACTGAGTTATTTTATATATTGGTTGAGTTATATATCTTATTGCTGCTGAATTTTAATTATGTTATGGCTGATTTTGTTTTCCATCGCAGCTGGGTTAGATGTATTTTTGGCTGATTTATATTTGTCTTTTTATGATCAGATGTCTGCCTCTAAATATCAAACACGGGATTACCCTCCAAGACTTGTATGGGCTTCTAAACTTGAAAAAAAATCGTTAAATCACAATGTCCGTTTGGGAGACATCCCGCAACTTAGAGATGCAATAGGGAATGATGTGTGGGAAGAGCTGAAGGCGTTACCTGTTGGAATCATTGCCAAGCTAGCTGATAGCCAGATCGTGTGGTTTGCTAAGACAGTACATTATCTACTTTGTAAATAGCTTCGCGTGAATAAGAAGGAGATTTGGAGTATCGTTAATGATCAACCTATCAGGTTTGGATTAAACGAATTTGCTGAGATA
>OVAV01000027.1:0-31289 GCA_900406375.1 Iberis amara | reverse complement strand
TGAAAATGAAACTAATAAATGTGATTTTACTTTCTTTATATTTTTTAGATTAGAAGATAAACATTTTTTAAAAATTAAAAGTTTATAACAACTTTAACAAATAGGGGACTTTAATAAAAGTGTATGAATAATAAATCTCTTTTCTTCTTTGCAACAAAACTAACAAAGAGTGTTACCAAAAACGATCAGTGTTCTCTGTTAATGTCTTTCACAAACTATCACCAGACATAGATTTTATGGTACAACAGCCTCAAGAAGCTTCTCATAGACTTGTCTAGCTGATAAATCCTCAACCTAGTTCAAAGAAAGAAACCAAAAAGTGGGTTTGATTCATTCAACAATACAACCAAATCTTTGATCATTAAGATTCTTAAAAAGACTTAGGAAAGTGTCAATGTACCACGAGGAGTTTCGATTTGCTATTCCAACCTCTTTGGAGAGTCATTTGGCTTAACCTTAAACCAAGCACCTGAACAAACACATAAACACAAGAATTCTTGTTAGGGGTTGGCATTTAAACCGAAGCGAACTGAATTTAGTTTTCGTTAATTCGGTTATTTCGGTTTAATTTGGCGATTTTTTTTTAGTTCGGTTTTCGGTTCGGTTCGGCAAAATTTTTTTAAAAAACTAAATTAACCGACCCAAACCGAACTTGCTAAAATTAACCAAACAAAACGAAATTAACGAAATTTAACCGAAATAAAGGTTTCCGAATCGAAAATACCGAACTTCAAAAACGAAATTCCGAACAAACCGAGTGCCGAACCGAACGAGCTTGCTAAAATTAACCGAACAAACCAAAAGTAAACCAAAAATTAACCGAAAGTTAACCGAAATTAAGGTTTTCGAACTGAAAAAACCGAACTTCAAAAACGAAAAAAACGGAACCGAACAAACCGAGTGCCGAACCGGTTCGGTTCGGCAAAAACAAAAAAAAAACAGAAAAAACGGAACCGAAAAGACCGAATAAACCGAATGCCCACTTCTAGTTTTTGTTGTCTTAGTTCAAAGTAAGGAACATTGTACAAATCTTTAAAAAGTGGTTAATAAAGGACTTTTTTGTGTACCCTTCCCATAAATTCCAAAAGCTCATTGTTAGCTTCACCGCGAGCTGCTGGTGCAGCGACAGTAACACGAACATCATCAGCGTTTACTCCTGCAAGACGCAAAATCGAAAATTTGTATAATCGAAGATCGATGTCACTATATTTTGTGTCATATGACTATGTATTTCTTACTTGTGATTGCTGATCGTTGAGCACGGTCTTCTACTTCAATTGCAACTTGAACAAGTCCACCATCGAGTTGCGATATACAAGGAGGTACAGGAGCATCCTATATTACCGCAAAACAGAATAAAGTTTAGATTTTTACAACCGAAAAAGAGTATATAAGAAACAAAAATGTACCTGTGGGTTAGTTTCTGCAGCAACAGCACTAAGTGCTCCATCGACAATGTAAACAAAAGACGCAGTTTCTATACTCTCTTCAGAGCGATAACAAACAAATAGCTCGCAACCGATACAGTTCATTCTAAACTGTCTCTCTATCTTTCCTTCACCACTAATAAACAAAAACCAAAAACATTAAAAAACATATCGAATATTTTCGATGTTTTAAACTAAGTTTAAAGCTTAAGACTTTTACCGTTTTAACAAAACTTTTCCTCCTTCACTAACATTTAGCCTAGCAAGATGCTTCTTCTTGTCGAGAACATTCGATCTATCGGTTTTCCTTTTTGGCATCTTTTGTAACTGGGTATCTTGTAACAACTTTAACTTAGTATACAAACACCATAAAATCATTCTTCTATATATTTTATGCAACACTAGTTTGACTGTTACACTCTTAATTCAATTAACAACAAGTTTTTCCATTTACATCTTAGCTTTAAGAGAGTCTTAGAGAGAGTTTGATCTACTTGTGAAGGCTATAGGGAGTCTTAGAGAGTCTTAAAGAGAGTTTGAGCTACTTAAGAAGGCTATAGAGAGTCTTAAAGAGAGTTTGATCTACTTGTGAAGGCCATTGAGGGTCTTAGAGACTAGAGAGAGCTAAAGAGAGTTTGATCTACTTATGAAGGCTATAGAGAATCTTAGAGAGAGTTTATACTTGTGAAGGCCATAGAGAGTCTTAGAGAGGTTAAGAGAAATGAATTCAGAATCTAAATCAGAACCAGGAATCAAAAATCTATACTTGGACCTAGAAGTAAATTGTTATTAACCTAAATTCAAGCAATACAACAGCAGAAAGTTGCCCATCACTATGAAAATGAAACCTTTGATAGCCTAATGTTCAAAAAGGCATCAGAGACTGAAATTTTGCAATCATCAATTGGTAAAAAGTGATTAGGGTCTAAGGCTTCTACTCTAATTTCAGAAAAATTAAACCCTAATTAAGATTAAAAGGTGAAATTTGGGGGGAACGAACCAGTGATAAGGACATGAGAACCACAGTGCTTGCAATAGTAAACGAAGAGATCAGAGTCTGGTCCATCTGGTGCAGCGTCTTCGCTTGAGTATGTATGAGTCGTTCTCTTCGGCATCTCTCTTCTCTACAAAGCTCGTCGATACAAGAAATCTATCGGAACTTAGCTCTCACTATGCATCTTTTTCACTTTTTTGTATTTTGTAGGTGACTTTAAAAAAAAAAAAATTATTTGATCAAATTACCAAAATTGCCCAAAGATTTTCCGTTACAATCCGGTTTAGTTTAAACTAGTTTGGTTTAAACCAAATAATTGAATGTTATGTTAGATACACGTAATTCGAAAACATTTAATTTGTAATAATTTACATACCATTAACAAATATTTATATACTCTTTCGATTATTTAAATAAAATAGAAATCATATTAGTAATTTAAATATACACACATAATCTATTAAAAATCTTTTCAAAAATTTGTTATTTTTTCATTTAAAATAAGAAATTCGTTTTTAATTTAATTTTAATTTACAAAATTTATTTTTAGTTTCTTTTCTAAGAATAATATATTATAAAAACTATAAATGTAATACATAAGATAATAACATTTAAAATAAATAATTAAACATTGTTAGTATTTGAAATTATATAAACTAATAGATTTAAATTTGTAATATGTTTAAAGAAATTAAGATTATTAAATATGATATATCTTCATTAATATACCAATCTAACATATATTTTTAATTATCTACATATATTATATATTTTAAATTGTCCAACTTACCAAATAAGTAATAATATGTTAATTACATTTTATACTTTTATATTATATATTATATATTTTTCTACAATGTCATCATACTTTTACTTTGATATTTACATATTTATATTTGACGACAAATTTTATAATCATTATTTAAAATATTGTATAATGATACGTAAAATTAAAGTTATAGTATCATAATTTTGACATTATATTTTATAACATATTTTCGCGCATAGCGTGGGGCATCATCTAGTTTGTTAATAATGGATATATATTAGGTAAAACTTGAGATTTGGATAATTAAAATGATTATCCATAAATATAAATAATTGAAGTATAACGAACAAATTTAAGTAATTCATGTGATACAGTTTTTTAAAAAATATATAAGGATAAAGTATTGTTAGTTTAGATAATAATCTCGTAAACAATCATTACCAAATTAAATAAAATATTTGTAATAGAACCAAATATTTTAAATTTTTAATCTCATATTTTGTTAAAATACAAAAGATATTTATTTTAAAAATTACTACTAATATTATTAAATTTATACATTATTTAATTAATGTGTGTTGTTTGGATAACCAAATGATTATTATTACAATTTTTTAATCGATCCTTGCTCGCTAATTCAAACATTGGTCAACTTGTTACATAGCATCAAAAGCAAATACTTCTGGATTATAATGATAAAATTGAACAAAAACTGGTTTATTCAAATTGTCAATAAACCAAGTAGAATCTAAACCGATCTAAAACAAAACTAATGCAGTGATTGATCCTGCTTTAATGAGTTCTACAAGCAAAATCATCTAACATATTACACATTACATATAATATGTAAAAGTAATAATTTCAATATTACTAATTTGGAGATGATTAAGTTGCAGTAGGTGTGCTTAATTCAGACAAAATGTTGTTCATGTCTTCAAAATGTGGCCAGTTTGTCTTGCTTCTTTCATCAGCCTTACACTCCTACAAAAACATATACAAAGCTTTAAAAGTTTGTCTTATGTGTTCAAGTAAGAGAGAGTTGGCTCTTTGTAAAGATGAATATCAAACCAAATACCGAGTGTATTTTCTTTTGGGTATTTTCGGTTATTTTGGATATTTTTAGTTGTTGTGTATTTTTGGTTCTTTAGGGTATTTTCGGTTCCGGATATTTTCGGTTCTTTGGAGTAAAATATCCGAACCGGACCGGAACCACTACTATTTCGGTTCTCAAATAGTTCCGATATTTTAGATTCAAACCGAACCGATTTTTTAATGGATCATATATTGAAAGAACCGGAACCGAACAGAACCGATCCGAACCGAAACCTACCCCTAAAACACCTAATCATATATATTATGAATTATAAAATAACCGCTATACCCGACGAACCGAACTGGATTTACTCCAAACAAATATCAAAATCTATTATTTGAATAACCACAATCGAACCCGAACCAAAATTTTAAGACCGAATTGAACTTACCGAACTTTACCGAAAGTAAATAATATTTTTACTAAATATACAAATAATATAATTTGAAATATATTTAAATTACGCAATATTACTTACAAAATAAATATTTTTTATTTTTATTGAAGATTTTTGGTTAAAAAATCAAATAAAACTGAAATATCCAAACAGGTACCGAAACTAAGAATTACTCGAATGTATATCAAAATGTATTTACTCGAATAAACAGAACCGAACCCGAACCGAACTTCAAAAGTATCCAAATGGATGCTAAATTCCTATATACGAACTACTCGAAATCTAAAATAAAAAGAACCGAACCGAATATCCAAACGCCCACACCTTATTCATATGTGTTGCAAGAGAGTTGAGTGTACTAACCTCATATTTCTGAATAAGAGATGCCCAAAGAGATTTACATTGTCCTGGACTTCGATTGATTCCTTCATTTGATAATTTTGAAGAGATCTCTTCCCATAAAGCCATTCTACCTTTAACTACTTGAAATCTACTATGTAACTCTCCACGCATTCTTATTACTTTCTTAACTTCTTCTGGTTTCCATTTATTCCTCCTTAGACGTTTGGTGGATGACTTCGATTCGGAATCGGTGACATCAGATGGATCTTCAATGTCTTTGTTGATTTCGCTTTTTTTGGTTTTAGTCTCTGCGGCATCAGGTGATAATGGATTGATGAATGATTTCCAAAATTTATCTGATTCTTCTGAAGAATTTTGAATAGGCATATTATCAGCAGATGAAGAAACTGAAGTTTCTTCTTCAGCTAGTAATCTTGTACTATCAATAAGATCATCTGCAAGAGCAAACCAAAGTATGGTCATGTGACTAAGTGACCAAATGTTATTTAGTTCGTTGCGACCAGCGACTAAATCAATGATAGTGACTGAAATTTTTGGTAGTTGGTTTTCTTTCGTTGCGACTAACCGGTTGATGCGACTAACGATTGTAAAATAACTAAAAATAGATAAATAAAATTAAAATAGTTTCGAAAAATTTTAAAACAAATTCAAAAATTTTAAAATAAATTAAAATAAAACAATTTCAAAATACTAAAAATAAGATATTAAGATAACTAAATTTTTTTTATTAAATTAAGTTAAGAAAATTATAACCAAATATGTAAGAAAAATTAATTTTTTTTTGTTAATTTGATTATATATAATATCGATATTTCTTTTATACAAATATATATATATATATTTTTATAAGTTTTAAAAATTAAAAAATCGTTACAACAGTAAATCGAACAATATTGTATGTCACTAATCCTTGTAGCTAGGGGTGGGCATTCGGTTTGTTTGGTTCGGTTTTTCATTTTTGAAGTTCGGTTTTTTTCGGTTTTTTCGGTTAGTTTTAGCAAGTTCGGTTCGGGTCGGGTCGGTTCGGTTAATTTAATTTTAAAAAAAATTGTTGTCGAACCGAACTGAACCAAAAACCGAACTAAAATAAAAATAGAGCCGGATTTAACCGAACTAAATTCGGTTCGGTTCGGTTTAAATGCCCACCCCTAATAGCTAGCAACTGCGAAACGAAACTATATACCAAAAAAATGTGAGTACCTTCCAAAGTTTGATCTACTTGTTGTGAAGGCATTTTCTTCGATCGACTTCTTTTGTTATTTCCTTGCAAAACTTTCCTTAAAGCATCAACTCCAGAGCCAAGATTTGAATCACCACCACCAGACAATCTTTCACTAACCTCATCAGCTCGAACCGCCATTGGATTTTCAGTAGCTATAGCAATAACTTCAGGTCTTTTGCCACTGTACTTCCTTACAATCTTCCTCAAGACTTCAGAGACTGTTCTTTCCATATGAGACAAAGGACAATTCACAGGACAACTTGATAAAGCAGCATGAGCTGCTTTATGAAGTGCATCTAAAAGTCTTCCTTTGTCAAGCCACATACATCTTGTTGTGATTCTTATTTTTCCTTTTAATGTGGTTTCTGAAACATCTGGCCGCATTATCTCCATGCTGTATTAACAGAAATTCAAACATGGAAAAGATTAAATATCAATGATTAAAGTCGGTGATAGCAACTCAAAATTTCTAGTTGCTAATTTTTTTACCAATTGCCTAGGGGTGAGCATTCGGTTTTTTTGGTTTTTTTGGCCGAAATGAACCGAACAAAAGTTCGGTTCGGCATTCGGGTATTTCGGTTCGGTTTTTCATTATTGAAGTTCAGTTTATTCAGTTAAATTTTGGTGTTGTTTCAGTTTTTTTCGGTTAATTTTAGCAAGTTCGATTCGGGTCGGTTAGGTTCGGTTAATTTAGTAAAAAATAAAATTGTTGCCGAACTAAATTTGGTTGGTTCGGTTTAAATGCCCACCCCTATGAACTGCCTAAAATAGCTAAAAAATAAAATTAAAAATAATTATATTAAATTAAAATAAATTCAAAATAAAGTGAAATAATTTCAAAATATTATAGTATAGATATATATAATTTATATATATTTTTTTTACAAATATATTTTTTATGAACTTTTTAACTACTAGTCGATGCGACGTTAAAAAAAAAAAACATAGCTACTAGTCGATGCGACAGTAAATTTAAAAAAAAAACATAGCTATGACATACCTCAGAACAATAATGCCATCAGATGAAATTCTGAGTCTTTCATCAATGCAAAGTTCACTTGATGTACCAAATGCTTTATCACCATCACTATACATTAACTGCAAATTCTCCCTCCCAAGAGAACTAAATCCATTTGACAAAACTCTTCTATTTCTCAAATGAGAAACTCCAAGCATCTCTCCATTCTTTATAACCTGAAGTTTGGACAAAGTAAACCAAAAACAAAACAAAAAAAGTTCAAACATTTAGCAAAAAGCTGGCCTAGGCTAAATACAAGATAAACCGGGGTTGCATTAACTTTCAGATAACCTTCAAACTCGGTACTTTCGCATAGGGGTGGGCATTCGGTTTTTTTCGATTTTTTTTTTTGGCCGAATTGAACCGGACAAAAAGTTTGGTTCGGTTCGGCACTCGGTTTGTCGGTTCGATTTTTTATTTTTGAAGTTTGGCTTTTTGGGTTCTACAATCTTAATTTCGTTTAAATTTTGGTTAATGTAACGGTTTATTTTCGGGTTTCCGGTTTTTTCGGTTAATTTTAACAAGTTCGGGTCGGGTCGGTTCAATTAATTTAGTATAAAAAAATTGTTGCCGAACCGAACCGAAAACAGAACGAAAATAAAAAAAAATCGCCAAATTGAACCGAAATAACAAAATAAACCGAACTAACCGAACTAAACTCGGGTTATTCGGTTCGGTTTAAATGCACACCCCTATTTTCGTATGTTGAATGCTAACTATCTAGCAGCTATGATTTTGTATGAGAAGACTTACCGTAGTATGTCGAATCCCGGTAGATTTTCCGAGCAACTCATGCTCTTTAAGAAACAAAAGTTCTCCATGTATTGGTAGAAAATGTTGCGGTTTCACTATCTTAAGAACCTCTTCCTTCAAAAACCAATCATTAGAAACAATTTAGTTACTTTATTCCATTACTAAAAGCCGGAAAATGTGTAAACCTATAAAGAAAAAGAAAGGCTACTTACCAATTCTCCGCGGTAAGCATGACCAGATGTGTGTAGCATTTCGTTTTTACCCATGATAATGTTTGGACCGATATCGGCTATTCGATTCATCATTTTCATTACTCGTGATTCATTGCCCGGGATTACCTTGGCTGAGTAAAGGATTATGTCTTCTTTGGTAAGTTTGAAGGCGTGACTGCTTCCATATGATGCAAGATTTAGAGCGGCTCGCGGTTCTGCCTGATCAGATTCATTTTTAAATAAGAGTAACAAGTAAATTACCTCCGAAAGACCAATAAAACAACAATTTTACGAGATTTAACTTACTTGTGATCCGGTTGTGACAATTAGTAAGTCCTTAGGAGCATATGCTTCAATGTCTTCGACTTTCACCTAAGAAGAAAAACTTTAACCGTCACTAATGGCAATTCCTTCAAATTCAGTATACAAAAGAGAGATATAAGAGAAAGGTCTTATACCAAAGTTGATGGATCAATTGGAGCTTTTCCATCTTTCCAAGCTGCTTCTAGATATGTCCTCAAAGACATACCAACAAAGACCTAAGATTAAAATCAAATCAAATCAAATTATGTACTTGTTTACATCCGGGATAGGCCTGGGCATATTTCCCGAAACCCGAAAACCCGACCCGAATTCTTAATTACCCGAATGGGTCTTAGCCTAATATTTTTTGGGTACCCGGCCCGAACCCGATCCGACTCGGTACCCGATTGGGTACCCGAAAAACCGAAATAATGCATTAAAATAGAAAAATACACTTCTCAACTTCAACTTGTATGTGAATTTTAGGATTTAGGTAAAGAAAATTTTTGTCAATTCAACTTATTTCCCAAAATCTAGTAGTAATTTTGTATTAATAAAAGATTTTGTGTTGTCATTTGGAAAATATAATAGTTTGTGATGGAAAGACATACCAATTTTCGACCGGTTAAATCAGCAGCAGCTTTGATACTACCCAAACGGTGTATATTCGAAGCAAATTGAGTAGTGATAACTCTTCCTTTAGCCGCCATTACATTCCTTACTAAAGCATCTGCTACTACCTTTTCACTTATTGTCCTTCCCGGTGACAATACATTTGTCGAATCACTCATCATCTATACAAACGAGAGACAATTTTTTTTTGTTACATTATCACCTAAAGTACTCAATATAACAATTTCAACCTTACCAATGTAACTCCTTCCTTTGAGAGTTCCTCTAAAGCTACACGATCAAACACTTTTCCGTCCAATGGTGCTTCATCAATCTGTTAATAATCAGAAATTATCTTAATGACTATACAAAAGAGACATCAAAGAAGAGAAGGTTATTACTCTTACCTTCCAATCTCCGGTATGAAGAATATTACCATCAGCGCAACGAAGGACTAAACCGCTACAATCAGGAATCGAGTGAGTAACTGTAATTGGCTCTATTTCAAACGGTCCAGCCATAAATCGCTTTCGAGTGTTAAATGTCTTAAGTCTAGACTGAACAAAGATCCCATGTTCCTTTAATCTCTTCTTTATAAGCTATATTACATAGACAAAAAAACATATCCATTAAACTAAATTGCACAAAGAGAAAGATTAAGAATCAAGAAGTCTAAATCACCTCCATGGTAAAAGATGATGCGAATATCGGTGTATTAGAGTCCAATGCCGGTATCACCTGTTCATATAACAATGTATCCATAAGGCTAAAACCATTGGTTCAAACGGAGAAATTAGACTCTATGATCTAGAAATATCCAAAAGGTCTATGAAAGAAGAAGACTTTACCCAAGGCAACGCACCAATGTGATCTTCATGACCATGAGTTATAACAACAGCTTCGATTTTATGTTTCCATCGTCTGATAAATCCTGTATCCGGCATTATCTTTTGAACTCCAGGTTCATCATAACTGTAAACATTATACTATAGAAAGTGAACACAAGCGTCGATATGAACAAGAGATAATCAGTCTTTTAGACTTACTCAGGGAACATAACACCAGCGTCGATTAAAATGTAACGATCGTAGTTACCAACAAGCATACAATTCATTCCGATTTCACCAAGACCACCTATAGGAAGAACACGAAGAGGCGGTCCATCAGTTCCTTCATAAAACTGTTCCATTTTACGTTTTACCGAATCTTCCATGCTTTTTCCAGCTCCTTCTAATCGATTTGATCTTCTTCGAGGTGTCTTCGATGATGATGTACCTGAAACAAAAACGTTACAACAAGATTCAACAAATCAAAGTCACTGTAACACAGAGAGTAACACTTGAGATATGAAAAAACAAAATGCATAGATTCTAATCAAACAAACAACACAATCCGAGTGAGAAAGTTGGCTTTTTTAGTGAAATTCAATCCATTTCGGACACTCAACATAAAGTTTCGATTTTTATCTGTACCAATCCAATATACTTCAAACCCATTACTAAGAACTCAATTCTCAGTGGATACAACACAATCCGGGTGAGAAAGTCAGGTTTTGTAATGAAACTCAATCCAATTCGGCCATTATTATCAACATAAAGTTTCGATTTTTATCTGTACAAATCCAATAAACTTCAAACCCATTACTAATAACTAAATTCTCAGTGGACACAACAAAATCTGAGAGAGAAAGTCAGATTTTTAATAAAACTCAATCCAATTCGGACACTATCAACATAAAGTTTCGATTTTTATTGGTACAATCCAATATACTTTAAAACCATTACTAAGAACTCGTTTCTCAGTGGATACAACACAATCTGAGTGAGAAAGTCAGGTTTTTGTAATGAAACTCAATCCAATCTGGCCATTATGAACATAAAGTTTCGATTTTTGTTTGTACAAATCCAATATACTTCAAACCCATTACTAAGAACTCAATTCTCAGTGGATACAACACAATCTGAATGAGAAAGTCAGGTTTTGTAATGAAACTCAATCCAATTCCGCCATTATCAACCTAAAGTTTCAATTTTTATCTGTACCAATCCAATATACTTCATATCTCAGTGGATACAGCACAACACAATCTGAGTGAGAATGTCATATTCTGAATGAAACTCATTCCAATTCGGCCATTGTCAACCTAAAGTTTCAATTTTTATCTGTACCTATCTAATATACTTCAAACCCATTACTAAGAACCCATATCTCAGTAAATACAGCACAACACAATCTGAGTGAAAATGTCAGATTTTGAAATCCAATTCGGCTACAGTCAACATAAAGTTTCAATTTTTATCAGTACCAATCCAATATACTTCAAACCCATTACTAAGAACTCATTTCAACAACAT
Source organism: Iberis amara (assembly GCA_900406375.1). Taxonomy (NCBI): domain Eukaryota; kingdom Viridiplantae; phylum Streptophyta; class Magnoliopsida; order Brassicales; family Brassicaceae; genus Iberis; species Iberis amara. The sequence continues at coordinate 19,772 of OVAV01000027.1, read as the reverse complement.
ACCAGAAGCAGGAGGAGAAGTGATAGAACAGGAGATGGTAGACCTAATTAGAGAGCTTTGTCTGAAGGTAAAAGGGTAAGGAGAAAGTGATAAAGCACTAAAGGAAGCCATTTTCGAAAGAGTAGTAATAGTAGAAGAAGCTGGTCTACGAACATCGAAGTAGATAGATGAAGCATGTGAGGAAGAAGAAGCAGCAGGCTTCATCATTGTAAACAAAAACCCTAATCAAGAGAAGGGTTTTAAGGATTGGTAAATGGAGGAAGCGGGAAATGGAGGGAGAGAGAGAGAGAGAGAAGAGAAAAGTATCTCTGTGACTGTAAACTATCTCTCTTTCTTATCGGAAGGATTAGTTTCACGCAGACGGTTTATGTTCTCAATTGATTGAAAACCGGTTATTTATATAACCGGCTCAAAAACCATTGGTTTAATAGGAGAAAATTTGTTACAAGGATGTTTTTTTAATTTTCTAAGAAAAAAATTGTATATAAGTGTTTTATTTTTTTTTTGAATGGTATATAGTAGATTATGAATAAGATCGAATAAATAGTAAATTGTCTATGGAAATAATAAGTATATATTAATATTTTTAAAATTAGAAAAATATTGTTTATTTTTTAAAAATAAAAAACTTATTTTAAATTCAACCATTAACAGATATACCACTTTGCAACACACCAACTTTATATCCTATCCAAACGATTTACAGTTTGGAAATTTAAACGGTAACATGCTTAAGAGGTTCAATTTTATACTTAGCCGTTTTTATGCATTTTTCAGAGTTTTTAACATAAAACATGCATTCTCATAGATAGATTCAACCAGTTTAATACATTGTACTAAACTTCTAAGTTAATCTACCCATCAGTTAGTTGACAAAAAAAATTTAACCATCAATTTACAAAAATCCACCATCGTGCATTCTTTTACCTAGATTTACGCGTGTTGCTCATTCTTTAGCACTATCTACGGCCATAAAGAAGACGTAAGCAATATTACTTTTTATAGTGAGTGATGTTTAATCTGCATCACTTAGCCACGAAACAGATATGATTCTCTATGAACGAACAATACATTTTTTATCCAACAGTTTGGTTAGACTGCCTTGATCATTCGGATTTCACCCGGAACCCGGACTGACCACCAGTCTAACTCCAGTACGGCTTACGCCTTAACAATTTGACACTTAAGTCCAATTCAGTACGGTTATCAGCTCACATGACCATTTCAGTTCAATTATCGGCTTACACGGCCATTTCGGATGAAATAATAATTAATGGGAGTTAGTTTGTTTTCTTGGGTCAAATTTTGGAGTTAATCTATTATCTTCTTTTCAAAGGTATCAGGCTTCTATTTGTATCTCGGCCCAGGCCCACATAGATTTAGTTATTAGTGTTGAAGGGCCGGGAGTAGAGGGAAAAGATTGGACCACTTGAAACACTTGACCAAGTCAAAATTTTTTGCATTAGTAAATGAAATCATTATATTATGTTGATAATGCTTATATGTATAAGCAATTTGATAATACAGTTATTTTTTCCTTCAAATATTCAAAGAAAATTGATTAAAAATGAGTATTTAAGCAATTTGAGTATTTCAAATATTTTTTGAAAATATATATTTTTAGTTAAGAAAATATACATTTTATCTTTTTAATTTAAAAATAGTTATTTTTGTTCATCCCAATAATTTCACCATTTACACAAACAAATTCATCATTCCTTGTTTAGTATTCAAGATTTACTATATAGATATTAATCATTCACACAACAAAAAATACATAAATACACAAAATTTTTTAAAAAAACATTTTAATTACATTTTTAAAAAATTTAAGGGTATTTATTATTTTTTCCTAACAATGGAACTACTTTTATTTGTTTATATTTTGTATCAAAAATCTCATCACCAAGCAAGGTTTTAATTCTAATATGTAACCTGTGAATATATATTGAAGAGTGAACAATGTACACTTGCTTGACTTTTAAAACACAAACTCGAAAATACAAGGACAGAGACTGTGACTTGATGGGAGCATTGTGTAGCAAACAAACAAACTCAATTCCCAATGTCTCACCTCAACCATTTGCATTTAATATATCACCTACCAACTTCTATTCCTATCTTAAATCTTTATTACCTTTTACTTTTTCTCTTTTATTATTGGAATGTTATTTAGAGGTTCAAAAGAGCAACTAATTAAACTAGTTATTACCCACCATGATATTAACAATTTCAATTCAAAGAACATACTTAATATTAGTATCAAATATAATAATTTCTACGCAATTTCAAAAATAATTTATTGTTGATCATTATTTTCTTAAAATGTCAACTTGCGATTACAATTTCAACGTTCCCTTAACATATCATTTTAACTAATGTTCAAGCTAGTATCATTTGATATGAATGATCATGAAACATCTATTTTTTAAGGAATTGTAGTGAATTGATACTTTCTGTTTTTTGTTCGTAACAAGATTATCTATGTATGTGAACAAAAAATAGTACTCTATGTTTATTAATTTTGAAAATGTGTACTTTTGTTTTAATGAGTAGGTCATCACTCGTATCAATTTACCATTCAATTACATCTAACTGCTATTTTGGAAAAATATGTTTAATATTCTCATATTTTTTAAAAAATTATCAAAAAATTGTTCATAACTTATTAAGAAATTTGTGAATCTTCACTTTCCCTAAACCTTTGTATTAATATAATTCTTTTACTTTTTTATAATGTTTGGAATATATAACATCATTTATTTATATTTTGATGCATTTTTTGTTATTGTTCTTGCAACTTTAAATCTTTCATAACTTTTAAACAAAGTATTTTTAACTCTTGTAACACTTTTATTATTCCAACAAAAATTCCCACAAAAGTTGATGTTCAATTAAAAAAAAATTGTAAAATAATTACTATCATTAAAAATATTCAAGTCATATTCTTGAATTTTTATACTTAATTAATAATACTTGTATGAATTTATTTTCATTATAAAAACTATATTGATAATGATTATTTATATATTATTTCAACTTTTCAGCATTACATCACATATAATTCTAAGTTTGTAAAAAATATTTTAATTTTGTGAATTTTGTTAACTAAATATAATAACATAATAATATATGAGTAAATTAAGTCATTTAATACTTTATTAATTTATGAAAAATATGAATTAATTAAGTCATTTAATGTGTTTTTGATGAGGTGACACCATCAGAGGAGTAAAAACTCTCTAATTATAGATATGATGAGTAAATTAATATTTTAATCTAGTTAAATAGATAATTTTGTAGTGTTTATGAAACTAATTGTATCATCTTACACGTTTATTATCATTTATTTTGCTTATATTTTGTGTTTAACTAATTATATTATCTTACAATTTTATTATCGTTTATTTTGCTTATATTTTGCTTATATCTTGTGTTTTTTTGCTTATATTATTTAAAAAGAAAAATAACTCAATAAATATGAGTATGAGTGATTAAATGAATACTTAAATATATTTTAATGCTAGAATTGCTTAGATGAAAACCTTAAATGAATAGAAAACCTTGCTATTATATGATTTGGAATGGTTAAAATTGTTTTTTATATATAAATAATGGTTAAGAATGTTGACAATTATCAAAATATCACTTGTTGAATTTCAATTTTATAATATCACACTTTCTATTGTTTTAAAATATGATTAATTAGTGGGAAAATATCATAAAATATAATTGTTTTAAATATCACAAATTTAAAATAATTTAAAAACTTTGTTTAAACCTAAATTTTAACATCTTCAAAACTATACCATAAACTTTTAGTGAAACTAGACCCAAAAATTGAAATGTAAATTTTTAAAAATTTAATTTATAAATTTTTGGTAATTTATATAAAAATATGTTAGTGATATTTTTCAACAATTGATAATGTGTAATATTTGTGGACAAATAAACTAAATTTTATAATATTTTGTGGAATCCTTAAAAACGTGAGTTATATTCATTTTGTTATTTATTTCCATTGTTTATATAACCAATGGATCACATTATATGTCACTAATAATGAATATCATTATTTCTACCAAAAAAATAATGAATATTATTATTATTGTCATGACACCACATTTAACATCTTGTCCTTTGTTTTCTTTCTGAATCACTTGGTCCCAACTATATACATTCATATGCAAAAGCTTATGTACTAAAGGTCAAGACAATAATCAATAATGTATTTATCCAAACAATAATCAATAACAATAATGTATAACAATTCAATAAACTATTATAAGTACTAGTTGGATAATTGTATACATCACCCTAATGGAGAAAGCTTTGTCTTTTTGAATATTTTATTAATAAAATTACAAAAATAAAATTAAAAAGTTACTTTCTTTAGGTAATCCCACCAAATTTAACTCATGCATATCAAAAAGAAAGATTCTTCTTTATATATAAACTAACTACTAGTACTACACTCTCTCACTTAGCCGTTCTCAGTAACAAAAAAATATATAAAAAATCAAATCTTTCTCTTTCACGCGTTAAAGATTCTTACAAGACCACTGATATGTGTCGGTGGGACTACAAGAATTTGTTAAGTTCTCCTCAAAATTATCAATAATTTTCAGTCTTTGAAGCTTTTGAAATTTTAGGTAATACTCTGTTTTTGTTCTCAAGATTACTCTGTTTTTGTTCTCAAGATTACTCTGTTTTTGTTCTTGCTTTGTTTCTTACTAATGGGTTTTTATCCAAAATCACAAAATTTTCAATCTTGAATTGTTTTTATGACAGGTTCATCAAGTAATACTCTGCTTTTTGTTCTCAAGATTACTCTGTTTTTGTTCTCAAGATTACTCTGCTTTTATTCTCAAGATTACTCTGTTTTTGTTCTTGCTTTGTTTCTTACTAATGGGTTTTGATCCAAAATCACAAAAGTTTCAATCTTTAACTGTCTTTATTACAGGTTCATCAAAAAGTACCAAGATCTTGTCTTGTTTCTTCAAGAGCTGATAAAATGGGTTTCTTGAAATCCATCTTCTTGTTATCACTTCTATGGAGTTTCTACAAACTAGGCTTATCCCAATTACAAGCATCAGAAGCACAAGTTCTTCTCCAATTGAAAAAACACTTAGAATATCCAAAACAGCTTGAATCTTGGTATGATGACAAAACAAGTTTCTGCTATTTACAACCATCACCATCAATGAACATCACTTGTTTCTCTAATTCAGTCTCTGAGCTAAACATCTTTGGAGATAAATCATCATCAGAAGTAGAAAAAGCTAAAACCTTTAAAGGTTTTGCTATACCTAATGTTACTTTATCTAATAGATTCTCAATTGAATCTTTTGTTACTACACTTACAAGACTTAAATCACTAAAGGTTCTTACTTTAGCTTCTTTAGGGATTTGGGGTAATCTACCTGAGAAACTTCATAGATTATCTTCAATTGAGTATTTGGATTTGAGTAATAACTTTTTGTTTGGATCAGTTCCACCAAAGTTGTCTACAATGGTAAAGCTTGAAACTTTAAGATTTGATCATAACTTCTTCAATGGTACATTACCTAGTTGGTTTGATTCGTTTTCGGATCTTAAAGTTCTTAGCTTTAAGAACAATAACTTATCAGGAGAGCTTCATTCTTCGTTGCTTTCATTGTCGAAAATCGAGTATATCGATTTGAGTTCGAATTCTTTGACTGGTTCACTTGTTGATGATCTGAAATGTGGAAGCAAACTTTGGTTTTTCGATGTTTCGGATAATAAGTTAACTGGAAAAGTTCCTAAGTGTTTAAGAAGGAAGCCAAATTGGGGAGTGAGGTTTAATGGAAACTGTTTCTCTTTAGAGAAACAACAACATCAAGAATCTTATTGTACTAAAGAAGTTCGAGCCGCCGAAAAGGCTGAAGCTGAAGCTGCAAAGGGATCAGGACAAAGAAAAGAGAAGAAAGGAGCTTTGGTTGGTTTGATTGTTGGTATATCAATGGCGATTTTGATTCTAGTATGTGGTGTGTTCATCTTGCTTAGAAGAAAAAGAGTAACTAAGAATCATTTAAGTCATAAGACAGTTCAAGATAATCATCCTTCAATTGGATTTTCTTCTGAGATACTCTCAAATGCAAGTAAGGATCTTCAAACTTAGAATAAATTTGAGGTTCTATCTTTTTATTTGTATTTTAGTTCTTAAAACTCTAATATACTTGTAAATAATTTTATTAAGTTATTTTATTATCATTTTAGTCTCTATATATTATATTTTTTTAAATATAAATCAATTCTAACCTACTAAATTTAAAGAACATCTTTAAATAAAAATATTTTGATATTTTATATTGTACTTTATGATTTAGTTTTTTAGATATATAGGAGTATTTTGGAAATCACAATGATCAATGATTTGATATTTTAACTGCATTTTATTATTTAGTTTTTATGTGTTTTAAAATATTTTATATAATTTTATGTTACAATGTAATGCTTTATTTATTAACATTGTATGATATATATATATATATATAATGTATGTTTTAGTTACTTATAAATTTCTTAAAACCTTAGCTAAATATGATTAGAAGTAAAATGACTATATTGCAAAATATCAATTCTTGTAAGTAAAATTTAAGATTTCTTTTTTTAGAAAGAAACAAAAAAAAAACTTCAAATTTTAGTTCCCTTTGAAGATGTTCTAAGGAGTTATGTCTTATGATTTTGCTATTATGTGTCTATGATGGTGAATTAGGGTATATGGCTGAAACATCTAAGTTTGGTTCAGAGGATTTACCAACATGTAGACAATTTACCTTAGAAGAAATAGTTAAAGCTACAAAGAACTTCGATAAAACAATGATTCTTGGCGAAAATTCACTATATGGCATAGTAAGTTCTTGAATACCATTTTATGTTTTTTGATCATTCTTTAGATATATTTTAAGATTTGTTTCTTTTTTCTTTTTAAGCTTTACAAAGGAAATCTTGAAAATGGAACAAAAGTGGCTATAAGATGTTTACCTTCATCAAAGAAATACTCAATAAGGAATCTAAAACTTCGATTGGATTTGCTTGCAAAGCTTAGACATCCAAATCTGGTTTGCTTATTGGGTCATTGCATAGATTGTGGAGGAAAAGATGATTATAGTGTTGAAAAAGTCTTTTTGATTTATGAATATATTCCAAATGGAAATTTTCAATCTTGTCTATCAGGTTTGATCTCCAAAATCTCATTACAAAAATAAATATATGATATTTTCAAAAGAGTACTAACGAGTTTTTGTTCGCGGGTTTTTATTTTGTTTTGCGCAGATGATAATTCGGGTATTTCGGGTAAAGGTATGAGTTGGTCAGAAAGGTTAAATGTTCTTGTAGGTGTTGCAAAGGCTGTTCATTTTCTTCACACTGGTGTTATTCCTGGATTCTTTAGTAATAGACTCAAGACTAACAATGTGTTGCTTAATCAACACCGGTTTGCCAAGTTGAGTGATTATGGTTTGTCTATTGTCTCTGAAGCAACCAGGCATAATACAGTTAAGCTCGTTCAACAACATTTACTATGCATTAATAACACAGAGACAACACTAACATTAGGGGTGGGCATAATTACATGGAACCAAAGAACCACTCCGAACCGAACTTAAAAATTAGGTCGGTTAGGGTACGGTTCCCTTTAAATTATTCAAATAGTTTTTTTTACCAAGAACAAACTATGGATATTGGTTCGGAACCGAACTGAACTGTAGGAATCGAAAATATAAGGCAAGTGTTTTATACCAAGAACCATGAATATATGTCCCTCTTATCGAATTTTTGGGTATTTTTGGTTATTTTGGGTATTTTGGGAATTTTCTATTAATTTTGGGTATTTTTGGTTAATTTTGAATGTTTTCGGTTCTTTTTTGGTATTTTTGGTTTCAAATATTTGTGATATTTTCGGTTTTTCGGGTAAAAGAAAAACAAACCAAGCCGGAATCATTAATATTTCGGTTCTCAAACGATCCTCATATTTTAGATCCAAACCAATTTAAAACCGAATTGAACCAAACCAATTTGCTAATAGTTTCTATATGAATCCTATATTGAAAAAATGAAAAGAATCGAAACTGACCCAAACAAATCGAAAAATCGAATGTCTACCCCTAACTAACACAAACCATTAGACTATATTTTAATGTTAGCTCGGTTTAACTAACCGAAATAAACCCATTACTCTTTTGACAACTTTTTGTGCAGGAAATAGCAAAATCATGGCAAATGTCAAGGCTAGAAGATGATGTTTACAGTTTTGGATTGATTCTTCTACAATCAATTGTTGGACCATCAGTTTCCGCAAGAGAAGAAGCATTTCTCCGCGATGAATTGGTACGTTTTTCGAAAAATCGAAGCTTACATACAGAACCGGTCCTCAACCCAAGCAAAACAACCATTAGTTTGCGGTCTTTTTTTCAGTGTTAACGTTTTATTTAAGAAAACGACCCATTTTTTGAAAAATTATACAAAATCGGCCTATTTTCTGTTGTAGATTGCGGCTTTTACAAACTATTAAATCTCATGACCGGCTCTTGCTATTTGATGCTTGTACTTGTTATAAAGTTGTGTTCTTTGTTTGGTTTAGGCATCATTGGAGAGTGAAGAAGGAAGAAGAAGAATGGTGAATCAGAAAGTACAATCTACTTGTCGGAATGGATCTTTGTTAAGAGTGATAAGTCTTATGAACAAATGTGTTTCGCCTGAATCTTTAAGTCGACCATCTTTTGAAGATATTTTGTGGAATTTACAATATGCTTCTCAGTTGCAGAGTGAAGATGGTGATGATCAATATTAATTATGTACATAGATAAACTTTACATGCTTTGTAGATCTGTGAAATAATTATTTATGAACAATCCAAAAATGAAATAAACAATATTCGACTAGTTATAAGAGAATGAAATAAACAATATTTTATTTCTCATAAGTGAATAAAATTAAAAAAAAAAAAAAAAATTCACATCTATTTCATTTTCATCACACTTCAACCTGACTATTTGTTTCCAAATAGGAACTATCTTTTTTTTTTTTTGGTCAAAGAGAATAAATAAAAAACAAAGGTTTTAGTTACAAAAAGAGAGGCCCATCGGGCTTAAACATCACCTGTTACCAGAAACAGAAAAGATCACAGGCATACCAATAATAATCTCCTACAAAGATGAAAAAAGAATCACTTAACAAACAAAAGCTGAAAGTGCCCCTGCTTCATTGATAAACAAATCTTTCAGCCAACGAGGATAGGACTGGGCTACGTAAGAACCAAGACGCTTCTCCTTTACAACACTTGAGGCAATCATCTGAGCTCCTTTGTTTGATGTAATTGATTCCTTGGTACACTGCCAATCTTGAAAAAAAGCTAATAACCTGCTGCACTCATCTGAGAAAGACAAAAGAGATGGCACAGACTCTGGATCCATAAGAGCTTGAACTACCAATGCATTATCAATACCAAAGATAACCTTGTGGCAATTATGCACCACCATATTTTCAATAGCCCCTACATTGATAAGTTTGTTGTAATGAGACCAGATTAGAAAAGGCTCTTCTTGAGTGCAAAATTACCAAACCTTCATGATCTCTAAGGACCATAGAAGCTCCCCCTAAACCAGATGATTTTTTAAATGAAACCCCTATGTTACATTTAAACCAACCTTGCGGAGGTTTAGACCAACCTCTTGATAATAACCTCTGGTTTTGGTGAAAATTTGCTTCAGTCTTTTGCAACTCCTGTGCTATAAACCAAGAATCAGCTTCTTGTCTAGCTTTTAGAGCTATCTCCTCAGCATTATAAGATAAGCCTTCAAAGAGCACCTGGTTTCTGTTTTTCCAGACAAACCATAACAACCAAGGAAACACTCTTGTACTTTCTATAGGCCATTGTTTATCTTGTGACACAGATAAAACATGGTAAAAATTTGACAATAATGAACCCTTTTCAAATCCTTCTTGTGGAGAAGGAAAACCTGACATTGCCCACACTTGTCTAGGTACATGACAGGAGAACAACACATGGTTGATTGATTCTCCCTCTTGGCCACAAATCTGACATCTACCATCTGTTTTTATTCCTCTTTTCTTCAGTCCATCGTCCACTGCAACAGCTCCACTTAAGGCTTTCCAACAGAAATGTTTAATTTTTGATCCTGTATTCAGCTCCCATATACTCTGTTTAAGGACAAGGAAAGAAGGTTGCATCCTTTGCTGTACTCTCAGATCTTTCTCTTTTATTTCCGATACCACCTCATATCCAGTTCTAACTGAATAAGAACCTGTCTGATTGTGTTTCCAGGTCCAGAAATCAGGCCTAAACCTTGCCGGCTTCATCCTTAGAATATCTATTTGATCTTCTCTGAAAAACTGATCCTTAATTACATCCTTATCCCATGATCCCGTGGTTATATCAATTAAGTCTTTAACTTTCAAATCCAGATTGATAATTGGATTTTTAATTAAAGGTGCTCTCATTATCCCCCTCCCATCTATCCATTTCTCAGTCCAGACGTGCATTGATTGACCATTTCCAACGTTTTTTTTCAACCCCTGCTTCAGCAAATCTCTCCCAAATATGATACTCCTCCACGCATATGATGGACTTTGACCCAATTTTGCTTCTAGAAAATCCGACTTAATGAAATACCTACTTTTGAGAAATCTAGCTAATAGGCTATGTGGTAATGATAGGATCCTCCAACCTTGTTTTGCAAGTAGGGCCTTATTGAAGCTAGCTATATCTCTAAACCCCAATCCTCCTAAGTGAGTTGGGAGGCACAGTTTTTCCATAGCTGTCCAATGAATCTTTCTCTTGTGAGCTTCAGTTTCCCACCAAAACCTAGCTATGGCTGCTGTGAGATTCTTACAAACTGTTTCAGGGAGCTTGAAGACAGTCATTGCATAGATAGACATTGAATTTGCAACTGCTTTAATAAGGGTATGCTTTCCTGCTAGAGATAATGACTTGATAAACCAGTTGTCAATCCTTTGTTGCAGTCTTGATTTAAGATATTCAAACATTTTGATTTTTGAACTACTAAAAACCTCTGGAAGTCCCAGATAAAGGCCCTCTCCTCCTTTAGGTGTGATCTCTAATGTCTGGTGAATCTGGTTTTGCAGATTAGCTTCTACTTGACTCCCAAAAGTAACTGCTGACTTCTCTTTATTCACCTTCTGACCCGATGCTTTTTCATAATCTTGCAGGATCTTCTTGATAACCTGTGCCTCTGCCACAGTAGCTTTACAAATCAACATACTGTCATCTGCAAACATTAACAGAGCTATTGAAGGCCCTTGTATATTGAATTGCATCCCATGGATCTGATTAGCTACTTCCATCTTCTTGAATAAATGATTCAATCCTTCAGTACATAGGACAAAAAGAAAAGGTGACAATGGGTCACCTTGTCTTAGTCCCCTACCAGGTGAAATCGTTCCAAAGGGGGTACCATTTATCAGCACAGAATAATTTACTGTAGTGACACAGTACATCACTCTCTCAATCCATCTTCTGGAAAACCCCATAGCTAAAAGGGTTGCTTCTACATATGGCCATTCCATCCTATCATAGGCTTTAGAAATATCACTCTTTATAGCCATATGGGACACTGATAATTCTTTATGCTTCCTCAATGCATGACTTATCTCATGAGCAATAATAATATTATCAGAAATCAATCTTTTAGTTACAAAAGCTTATTGGTTTTCTGATATCAGTGATGGCATAAGAGGTTTTAACCTGGATGCTAGCAACTTGGCTATGATCTTGTACAAAACTGTACATAGACTAATTGGCCTCAGATCTTGCATCTTTGTTGGCTTCTTTTTTTTTGGGATTAGGCAAAATTGTGTGTAATTCCATTGGGAAGGGGAAATTCCTCCTGTAAAGAAATCCTGCACTTCTTTCGTAACCTGTGGCCCAACTAAATCCCAGTACTCTTTATAAAAAGATGCTGACATACCATCGTAGCCTGGAGAGCTCTCTGATTTTAGGGATTTCACCACCTGATAAACTTCTTGGTTTGTTACTGGCTTCAAAAGAATTGAATTCATCCTATCCGTAACTTTTGGTTGAAAGTCTTCGAAAATAGATTGACAATTTGTTGGATTTGTGGAAGTAAACAAATCTCTGAAGTATGCCACAACCACTTCTCCCTTAGATCCCTCTGTCAATTGCTCATTACCATTAACATCCACTAACATTTCAATTCTCTTTGATGCCCGATTTTGTTTAACTGAATTGTGGAAAAACTTTGTGTTCATGTCTCCCTCTTGAAGCCATTTTTCTCTTGATCTCTGTTTCCAATATAGTTCTTCATCCCTTGTTGCTTGTGCTAACTCTTTTTTGAGAAGATATAATTTAGTCGCATTTGGATCTGGTAATGATATTTCCTCCTCAAGAGCTTTCTGAGCATTGCGAATAGCTATTGTTGAGTTAGTCACATTATCTTTTTTCCACCTACTTAGGTTTCTCCTAACCTTTGATATCCTATCTGCCACAGATGGATTCCTATTGTTCCCATTCAGCTCATTCCATCCCTGTATTACCGCCTCTCTGAAACCTGGTTTTGTTATTAATCTTTGATCAAAGAAAAATCTCCCTTTGTTACCAGCATTGTGATCCTGAAGATAAACAACCACATGCCTATGATCTGAGCCTCTCATGTCTAAGAAAGCCAGTGAAGCTGATGGAAAAGTTTCCATCCATTTCTGATTTGCAAAACATCTGTCTAATCTTGATTGGATCCACAATTTGTTTCTTCTTCCTGTCCAAGTGAATCCATTCCCTTGGTAACATAAATCTGTCAAAATACATGCTTCCAACATATTATAGAATGGCATGAACGTTGTATCACTTCTCCAAGGGCCACCAATCTTTTCTCCATTATGAGCTATGTCATTAAAATCTCCAAAAACACACCAACTCTCCACTCTAGATACTCCTAATTTACTTAATTTCTCCCAGCCATAATCTACTCTCTTTTTGTTTGCATTTCCATAAATACCAGTAGCATAAAAGACACAATCTTCATACCCGATTAAGCAATCAATCATATTACTATCATACTGTAAAACCTTTACATTGATTGATTTCTTCCAAAAAAGAGCTAAGCCTCTACAGTGGTTACTAGGGTTCGCTGTAAATACAAAATCATATCCCAACCAGGCTTGCAAATCTCTAAGAACATTTCCATCATTCATAGTCTCTATTAAAAACAAAAGGTCAGGGAACAAAGTGGATCTTAATTCCCTGAGATATGGAATTACCAGGTCTTGAGGCATAGATAAACCCTGGCAATTCCAGCTTATTATCCGCATTAAATATCTGGTGATCCCTCATGAGGGATTACCAAATTCTTATCAGACTTTTGATGTTTTGTTTGACCTCCTTCCTCCGTCTCCTTCTTCCTCTTAGTTTGTCATGATACCTTCTTAAATGAGTTCTCTAGCCCTTCTTCTTCCTGCCTATCTGCTCTGTCCATCTGCTTTCTTTTGGCCTTTGAGAATGTCTTTCTAGCTTTAGATGATGCAGTAGTCGATCCCACAGAACCTTCTTCCTCCATATCCTTTTCCTTCTCCTTATTTTTAAGTAAGTCTGATCTAGAACCACTTCCTCCTCCCTGTTCTTTTGGCAATGTCTTACTGTATATTCCTACTCCTTCCACCAAACCAACCTTAGCCGCTCTAATTGCTGAGCTCATAAACTTTTCTTGTTGCTGTGAATGAGGTGAGCCAACTTGGTTATCTTGATTTAGAGAAAAATCAAACACAAGTCCCTTTTGTTTATCTAAGTCTCTAGTAAAAGTAATAGGGGGTGCTAAACTAAGAGAGCTTCTCTTCGTGTGAGGACTTTTTTCCGCATCAGCTACTGAAAATTTAACCCTTTCCTCCCTTACTCTTCTTTCTGCTCCTTCAAAAGCCAATAGATACTGTCTCATATTATCCATTAACCCTGTATCTATCTTCAATCTACCTGTTGCGGGGTCAATTCCAACCTGCTCCTCTGTTAATACTCCATGTAGAGGGTCTGTAGGATGTAAGTACTCCTTAATTCTATGTTGATCCACCCTCACTCTGACTTGGGACTCTGGTATTTCATCTCTTCTTCTAGATTGGTGGAAAGTACAGTTTTCTTTCGGATGAGTGATCCTTTGACAGAGATAACACCTTCTTTGGACCTTTTCATAATCAAAGAATGCATTAAAGACTTCACCTGTTGGCGTTTGAAACTTCTTTGCCCTACGAAGGGGATTATTGATGTTAAATTTGATCTTCACCCGCACAAAGTCTCTAGTTTGAGGTTGTAAAGGATCAAAGGCTACATCCTTTACCTCACCCAATTCATCTCCAATGGCACTTATCGTAGATTCTGTTAAGTTATTAACAGGGATATTTTTGATTCGAACCCAAACATAGATATATTGCAGGTAATCTTCGGGTGGATACTCAATCCATTTTTCCAAAATCAGAGACCAATCATTGTACGTCCATACCCCCTTTTCCAGAACCCTTTCCAAATCTAGTTGGTGCTGAAATATAAACTGGAACTTTTCTTGTGACAAAGCGATTCCCCTAATTTTTCCTTCCAAGCCCCATTTCTTCGGCAAGTCAACAATAAGATTCGACATCTTTTGAGCAGTCGGATTCAAAGCCTTTCCTATGATACTTATCTGGTTTCGTTCGAAAGCACTAAACTCCGGTAGATTTGGAAGTAAGACCGGAACTTCGTCTTCTTCTTCTATGTTCATTGCTCCCAGGGCTTCTTGCAATGGATCCTCCATTCGATTCTCACCAGTATCAGCACTCATCCTTGTCAATTCTTCAGTAAAACCAGTCACTTTATCACTCACAAACTTGATCAAATCTTCAGATCACCAAGAACAGTTGCAGAAGATAAGAAAATATCTTCCAGATACAGTGTATTGCCTTTTTTCCTCCACACAAAGAGAATCTTTGTACTGTTTAGAGACTCTTTTCACTTTAGAGAGTTCTGAGCTCTTTCTTGTATTCCCACGGGTTTTGGAAAAGCATTCCAAATAGGAACTATCTATTGTAATCCAAAAAATTTAAAAATTTCCAAAAATTAATATTTAACTAGTTATAAAAAAAAAGAAAAAGAGTTTTATTTTAGAAAGCTATGAAAACAATTTTACATCAAAATGATGTGGAATATAGTTTAGATTTTATAAATTAATATACAGTTGTGGATGTCAAATCCCACAATGAATTTATCAATTATTTAAACGAGGAATACATAGAAATTTCTTAAATAAGAACAATCACAACACAATTTATAAAAACTAGAATTGATGAATAGTATAATTTTGTATTGACTTATGAGAATTTCTCTAAAGTTTGAGCTCGCATACAAACTATAAGCAAAAGTCAATAAAAACCTTTTCTGGATGTCTCGGGAAGTGGTTCCAAAATTTCCGCTCCGTTTGAACTCCCACGACTTGAGACTTCAACATATTTCCCTAGAATTTCGGGATTGTTACGACTCAGTCTTCCCTCGTTCAGACTGTTTTTCAATCCATTTGCGGCACACTAGGTACTGAGCTCTCATACAATCTTTGGCTATACTTAGGCAAAAAATCGTCTTCATGAATATTTCGTGAGATCTTCATTGGGCTTTAGTTAGGCCTTTTATTTGAACCAAATTTCTCATGACCGAATATTTTTTTTTATGAAATAGACCGAAATCTTGCTGAAGGAGTTTTGACACTAACAACAATCTAAAACTCAACCTAGGAAGTAACTCTTAAACTTTAAAATCCTAAGAAATAGTTTTAGTATAATAGTTGAAAATTCAATTATGTAATTATGTTTTTCGTACTATATATATTATAGATATTCATTATAAATTTGATATTATCGATCCAAATATAAAAAATCTAAAATCTAAAAAAGAAAAAAAACATTTGATTAGTCGATTTAATTTTGGGTTAAATTATTTGATTTCTAGAAAATATATCACAATCAGAACAAAAGTTTTTATTAAATTGGTTTGGTTTATAAAATTTTAAGTTGTTGTAAATTTGTTGACAGAAAAAAAAAGTTGTTGTAAATTTGGAGTTGTTGGTTTATCCACTAAATTAGGAGCTCCGACCCAAATTAAAAGACCCGGGTTGGTGAAACTCGACCCGGTTAACTTTGTTATATCTCTTTTCTTTGACTTATCGAATTCCAAAAACCCTTTGGAGAAAAACGAAAACTTTAAGCAAAAGTAGATCAGCTATGGCGGATTTGGAAGATATTCAGACGGTAGATCTCATGTCGGAGCTTCTCCGTCGTCTCAAATGTGCTCAAAAGCCAGACAAACGCCTCATCTTCATAGGTAAATCATCGAAATCTGCTCGCTTTTTCACTGTAATGTCGTTTGATTGATAATTTCCTTTGTGTTTTTGGTGAAATTTCGAAACTTTTGGGAGTGTAGATCTTAGATCTGAGAAATTGTATCACTGTACTCTGAATTGATCAAATGATAAAAAAATTTCCAATGAACATTACGTTGAAGTTTGATTTTGTTTGTTTTTACTTGATGTGAGACTTTGTAGATCTAAAGTTTTATTCTTTGGTTCTAGATTTCGAGTGCCTGAGTTTAAGACTCATGGCAGTGATACTTGGAGTGTTAATGGTTAGATTTAGCCATTTAGGGTTCTTAAGACTTTGTAGATCTAAAGTTTATTGATTTGCTTTAGTGGCTGGGCATTTAAACCGAACCGAATAAACCGAACGAACCAAATTTAGTTCGGTTAATTCGGTTTAATTCGGCAAATTTTTTTTATTTTAGTTCGGATTTCGGTTAGGTTTGGTTTCGCAACAATTTTATTTTACAGTATATTAACTGAACCAAACCAAACCGAACTAGCTAAAATTAATTGAATAAACCGAAATTAACCGAAATTTAACCGAAATTAAGACTTTCGAACCGAATAAACCGAACTGTAAAAATGAAAAACCGAACCGAACAAACCGAATGCCGAACCGAACTTTTATTCGGTTCAATTAGGCACAAAAAAACCGAAAACCGAAAAAACCGAATGCCAACCCCTAATTTGCGTAGTTGGTTAACCATGATGAATTCAGGGTTCTTGTGTTGTGTCTTAAAACTGTGAATAAATCTGAATTTCGGTAGTGAGAATCGAGGTGTAGATGATTTCGACCTCGGTGATTTCTTGAATGAAGTGTTTTAGATTTGAGAATGCTTTGTTTTTATGTGAATTTTAGGACCTCCTGGATCAGGGAAAGGTACACAATCTCCGGTGGTGAAAGATGAGTATTGCTTATGTCATTTATCTACTGGAGATATGTTAAGAGCTGCTGTTTCTGCTAAGACACCTCTTGGTGTTAAAGCCAAAGAAGCTATGGACAAGGTCAGATCTTTGTTTTCTCATTGTTTCCGTTAGGGATGGGCATTCGGATTGTTCGGTTTATTCGGTTTTTTGTTTTTTCGGGCCGAATTGAACCGAACGAAAGTTTGGTTCGGTTCGGTTTTTCGTTTTTGAAATTCAGGTTTTTCGGTTTTTTTTTCGGCCCAATTGAACCGAACAAAAGTTTGGTTCGGTTCGGCACTCGGTTTGTCTGGTTCGATTTTTTTTGTTTTTGAAGTTCAGTTTTTTTCGGTTCGAAAATCTTAATTTCGGTTAAATTTTGGTTAATTTTTGGTTTATATTCGGTTTTCGGTTAATTTCGGTTTGTTTGGTTATTTTTTGGAAGTTCGGTTTGGTTAATTTAGTGTAAAATAAAATTGTTGCCGAACCGAACCGAAAACCAAACTAAAAAAAAAGTTGCCGAATTGAACCAAAATAACCGAATAAACCGAACCAAAAACCAAACTAAAATAAAAAAAAGTTGCCGAAATAACCGAATAAAACGAACCAAAAACCAAACTAAAATAAAAAGTTGCCGAACTGAACCGAAATAACCGAACCAAATTAACCAAACAAAATTTGGTTCGGCACTCGGTTTATTCGGTTCGGATTAAATGCCCACCTCTAGTTTCCGTTGCTTTTGTTGATTCGATTATAGCTTTCTTGATCTTCTTTTTTAAACAGGGAGAGCTTGTTTCTGATGATTTGGTTGTTGGTATAATCGATGAAGCAATGAACAAACCAAAATGTCAAAAAGGTTTTATCCTTGATGGGTTTCCTAGGACTGTTACTCAAGCAGAGAAGGTACTTCTACTCAATAACCTAACTCAATAGCACAGTTTCTTCGGTTTTTTTTTGTAATTAACTTCGGTTTTCTCTTCTGTTTTGCAGCTTGATGAGATGCTTAAGAAGAGAGGAACTGAAATCGATAAAGTTCTTAACTTTGCTATTGATGATTCAGTCTTAGAGGAAAGAATAACTGGACGATGGATTCATCCATCTAGTGGAAGAAGTTACCATACGAAATTCGCACCTCCTAAAACACCTGGAGTTGATGATGTAAGATTTTACAAGAAAATTTTCGATATCTTTTTGTTTGTTTATAAACAACTAATTCAATTTCATTATTTGCTATTTCAAGATTACTGGAGAGCCTTTGATTCAACGGAAAGATGATAATGCTGAAGTTTTAAGATCAAGACTTGCTGCTTTTCATAGTCAAACTGAACCGGTATTGATTCGAATTTTGTGGATTTACATTAGGGATGAGCAAAAAAAAACAGAACCGGAATTGAAGAACCGAAAAAAACGGTTCTGGATCGGTTCCGGTTTCACCCAAATTACCCGATGGTTCCTGAGATGAACAACCATGGCTATCGGGTAGGAACTGGAACCGAACCGATGGGTAGAACCGAATACCCTAACATATATATATACATTTATATTTCGGGTTAGGTTTAGTGACTTAGCAAATTCTATCATCTGGTACTTTTTTTTGTTTTATCGGGTATTTCATTCTTTATCGGTTATTTTTCGTCTTAAACTTTCGGGTATTTTATTTCTATTATTGGGTACTTCTCGTTTTATCGGGTATTTTATTTTATTATTGGGTACTTTTTTGTCTTAAATTTTCAGGTATTCGTATAATGTACTTTTTTGTTTTATCGGGTATTTTTTAGAAATCCGGGTCTGAAATATCCGAAACCGATTAAGAACCAAAAAATTCAGATAGTTTTTGGTTCCTCAAACATAGAACCGATTGAAACCGGAACCGAACCAAAAATTTAAAAAAGATTGATAAAATTTGGGAACCAAAGAACCGGAACCGAACCGAACCAAAAACCTAAAAACCCACCCTAAATCTACACTCTTTTGTGAGCAAGCAATGCTTATGTTCTTTCACTTAACTTTGCTTTGCAGGTGATCAATTACTATGGGAAGAAAGCTGTTCTTACAAACATCCATGCCGAGAAGTCTCCAAAAGAAGTAACAGCAGAGGTTCATAAAGCATTGTCCTAATGATCAAAAGACTGTTCTCTGGTTAGAATCCATTCTTCTCCTTCTTACAAAGAGAGACATATCTACATATCCATTGACTGCGGAATGATAGTTTCTTTTTTCTCCGAGGAATTTTCTAAAATCTTGAGAATAATTTTATCTATGGAGTATGGATTGCATTGAATCCTGAATATTCTCTGTTGTCTCTTTGATTATAAAACAGAAGTTTTCATTGATGGGGTTATTTCAATGATAAAACAAAATTAAGGTCTTAAATCGTAGCAAATGTAAAATACAGGGGTCAATTTGTAATATCTTGATTCGTTACTGGTTTTACTATGTGATAGGCCCAATGTTTTTAAAACCGGACCGGCAATCGAACCGGAAAAG